>CABFVX010002940.1:0-29533 GCA_902151425.1 Timema shepardi | reverse complement strand
CCCCCCCCCCCCCCCGGTACTCTTGCCTAATTTGGTTGTAACATGTATTGCTCACGCTGTAACAGGGCATGATAAAAACGAAGATATTATGCTTTGTTATCTGGTAAAAAAAAATAGGATAAGATGATAGAATGGTGTATCTCTATGCTTTACAAATCTTAAATCGGGTGTTTGATATTGTTTATCTCTTGCCCTGGCCGATTTGGCTAATCTAAAACTAGATTGCTGTAGACGATTTGGTGAATGTGTTTGTGTGTGAAATTACCATTTGCGGGTAATAGATTGTATCTATATTTAAAATAACCGATACTTCCACTATAGTAGCTGTGAATATAGGTTATAGAAGTATTATAAGTATTATAATTGTTAAAAATATGTTTTATTCGCATGATTTCAAGTCCAGTCTTACCATCGGAACTTTGAGCTATGCTGTTACAAAGTCTGATAAAGGCCCTTCCTCTGAAATTGGACTGTAACATATCATTTTCTCGCTAGTTTCAATGAGTGTTGCGAAATGTCACCCAACCGCACGTCCAGAGTTTCCAACAGGTGTTGTATCCAGTCTCGTTTGTAGAAACTGTTGCTAAGCATTTCGCATAGAGATTGCCAGGGTGGAATTCCGAGTATGAATTGACTCTCTTCATGTTTAAAAAATACATTCTCTTTTGTTTTCAACTGTTATCAGACGCTTTTCGGTGGCTGCATAGTCTAAGGCGCTACTCTCGCAATAAACTAGGGTGCTTAAGAAGGAAATCGGGGTTCAATCCCGGTCGGATCTAGGTAGGCCTACTCAGGGTGGATTTTCCTAAATGGTTTTACCACTTTCCCTCCACGCAAATGCTGGTACACTTGATATAAATTCAATCTTTCTATCTACATTAGTGTAATTACATAGTATATAGGTCTATAACTCTAACAACCCGCCTCGGTGGCGTAGTTGGCTAACGCGCTTGTCGTGTTGAGCTCGACTGCTGAGGATGGGGAGATCGAGGTTCGAATCTCGGTCTGGTGAACTGGGGGTGGTTTTTCCTAAATGGTTTTCCACTCTCCCTCCACGCAAATGCGGGTTCACTTCCTCTAATTCAACCTTCCCAATTCCTAATCCATTAGAGTAATTAGTACTTAAAGCGTATAACCCGAACGGGTAGTAAGACGTGGTGCTAAATATTATATTATTATATTATAACTCTAACGAGTAGTAAGGCGCAGCGTTAAAATAACTTATCATTGTAGTATTAATGTATTATTTATACTAGCTCGTCTCGCCACTGCTTTTAAGCTTTTAGTGGAAATGCTGATGATGATATTAGTGTCAGTTCCTTTTAAATTGTATATTGTGAGTGATCGTTCCACATGTTGACTCATTTACTATGTGATATTAATAATAATAATAATAATATTTAGCACCGCGTCTTATTACCCGTTCTGGTTATACGCTTTAAGTACTAATTACTCTAATGGATTAGGAATTGGGAAGGTTGAATTAGAGAAAGTGAACCCGCATTTGCGTGGATCCTCCCAGGTCACCCGACCGAGATTCGAACCTCGATCTCCCCGTCCTCAGCAATCGAGCTCAACACAAGTGCGTTAGCCAACTACGCCACCGAGGCGGGTTACTTACTATATGATATTACTGGTATTTAGCTTTAGAGTAGACTTAATCTAATTTGAAACACTCCTTCGAAACTCATAGAGGTGGCTGCTTGGTCCACAGCGTAGCTCTCCTAACAGACTGGATTATATATGGGTCAGAGCTCGAATCTTGTCTGGGCTTACTAAAGGGGTGTTTACTAGATTGTTTCCCACCCTTCTTTCACTCTAATATTCTACCTCTCTCATACCTCCCCCTATTATGCGAATAGCCTGAACGGGTAGTAAGACGCGATGCTCATTCACAAATATTATTATTTGCACCACGTTCTACTACCAGTTCGGGGTATACGCACTTAACGCTAATAATTGGTAGGGTGATTGTGAGATGAAATGGAGGACCTACAGTTTAACGTGGAATCCGAACCACAGCGGAGGCCTGGCATTCCCCACATTCACCAGTTGTGATTAATATACGACTTGTCAGAGGTGAAGGAAGGATTTGGTAATCAGATAAATCTGTGCCGGGACCGAGGCTTGAACCCCGGACCCCAGCACAGAAGTCCGACACCTTACCCCTAGACCACCAGGTCACCTCATTCACAAATAAAATATTATACTAGTCTTATTACTCCCTAACTGACAAACATAATTATCCGCTGCCGGGGGGCAAACGGTCTAAATAGCAAATGCGGGCACATTTAATCTAAATTTTTACCTTCCTATTTCTACTTGATTACGGTAATGCGTGTAACGGTTGGTGAAGTTCGGTGAAAAAACAAACTTTAGGATCATGGCTTTATTGCAGACAGCGATGTACCGTGACATTGAGTGCCTTCGACTTGTTTTCGTTATCCGTGGAACAATTCTAGGAGCGTTCCACCCTCTTCATCTGGCTGAAAGTGTAGACTTTAATTTGGTGAAAGTGTTTGCTGGGAATGAATTGTCTTCGTGTCGGCCAGCCACATCCTCTCCGTGCTGTTTGTCTTTCACTGGGTGTGACACTATGGGCTTGTTTGTTAGCCGGGGGTGGGTACTACAGTACAGTCACGACCTTACTTTACTTAGATGACAGCTCAAAAAGTTACTAGAAATAGTCCCTAATGTATCCCTATGCCAACAGCTAACATTTGTCACTTTAGAAAACTGTAATGAAAATATATGGTAATTTATGAATGTGATAGTTAACCACATTAATTTAGGCTAATATTATTTATATATTTATTTGAGGTCGGACACTAAGCTTATTTTTATCGTTCTATTCTGTTTAAAAAAATATTATTCACAACACTTTCACAAAAGGTTTAATGAATAGAACTTCAAAATGGTGACCGACGAATTTAAACCATGGAATTGAACGTGATGGAAACAAGTTCTTTAAATGATGCACCCACGCAGTGGATACAAATATTTTATTCAGTTAAATATTTTGAAATACAATAAAATAATCATAAAATAATTTATCAAACAAAAAAAAAATGACAAGTATTTTCTCTCTTCCAAGTAAATATGATGCCTGTATTAAAAGGTAATAATGTATGCACGATTATTACACACCACAGATAACATTCCAAAATAAAGAATAAGCACTTTTAAGTATGTTTAAAATATTGTTTCGGATTGGATAAAAATAAATGATTAAAAGTAATGAGATAGTGTGAGAAAACTTAAGTTTACGTTATTTTAAATGTAAAATATATGTGATTAAAAAAACTTAACATTTATTACATGACAGTGATCGTTTACAAGGGTTGGCACTTGGCAGCATGATTTTTGAACTGCCATCCAGTTTAGGATCTATCATGAGCAGCCTCTATTCGCTAGCTCATAACACAGTGAGGTGGATAATTGTACAGCTGGAGGAACGGTGGTATCTTGCCTTGATTTAAGACACTTTTTACATGGATTAAAAACACCTACTTGCCTTAAGATGAGATGCTATCCCCAAGACCACATTATTCATACGTATAATGGATTAGTGCTATTTCTAAGAACATGTTATTCACACGAAATAAGAGTGTTATTCCTAAAAGCGAGCTATTTTTACGTACAAAGGATGAGTGTTATTCCCAATAGCGCGTTATTACTGCACATTAAGATTGGGTGTTATTCCAAAGAGCGCGTTAGTTACACGCATTAAACATCAGTGTTATTTCTAAGAACAATCTATTTTATGGAAGCGTACTATTCCTAAAATCGCGTTATTCTAACGTACCAAGGTTGGATATTATTCTCAAGAGCACATTCCGACCTACTAAAGATGGGTGTCATGCATAAGAACACATCCACACGTACTAAGGATGAGATATTCCTAGGAGCGAGCTATTTTTACGTACTAAGATGAGTGTTATTCCTAAGAGCACGCTCAATTATATGGTTGGGGGTTTGTTAAGGTCGCGTTATTCTTACGTAAACTACTGGGGTTGATTTTTGTAGCACCACTTCTTACTACCTGCTCAGATTATCTGAATAATTACGTCACAGATTTATCTGATTGCCAAACCCTTCCTTCCCCTCTGACAAGACGAGTATTAATCACAACTGGTGAATGTGAGGAATGCCAGGCCTCCACCGTGGTTCGGATTCCAAGTTAAACTGTAGGTCCTCCATTTCATCTCACAATCACCCTACCATTACACATTAGCGTATAACCCGAACGGGTAGTAAGATGCGGCGCTAATAATAATAATAATAATAATAATAATTACGCTTATGAGTTAGAGATGAGAAAGATTTAATTTAGAGAAAATATACCCGCATTTGCGTGGAAGCAGAGTGGAAAATCATTATGGAAATACCACCCTCAGTACACTCGACTGAGAATTCGAACCCCGATCTCCCGGTGATCGTCTCAGTCTAGTTTCTTGTGAGAGAGGTTTATTTGTTAATGGCGTATTATTTCCAAGAGAGCGTTATTCCTACTTACTCTGGTTGGATGTTTGATAAGACTGAGTTATTCCTACTTACCAAGTCAGGATATTATTCCTAAAAGTGGGCATTTATTAAAGGCACACTGGCCCCATGTTCTTTGGTTAAGTTTTTTTGACTGGTGCGTTATTCATAAGTACTACATTTGTTATTCCTGCTAATTGGTTTTTATATAATTATCAAATTTAAATTTAATAGGTCAAAAATAAGTCTACAAATGATTTAAAATGCAATAATTTAATTTAGGTTTAATGTGTATTACATATTTCATTTCATTTATGAGCGTTTAAAATTATTATGTGGATCGGAGATATGATTGGAAAACTAAGTTTTTGTGTTATCTTCGGGTAAGACTTTCGTGCTTGCTTTGCCAAAATAAAACAAAGGAAAACCTTTGTTTTATTTTTAAAATGGTCTCGCGTGATAATCTCTCTCCAATTAGTATATGTATATTTCAAGGTTAGGTGAGCTTCGAAGAAGGTTAATGACATAAACAAGTGTATTAAGATAAAATAAAGATAATAATCCAGTGTGCACACAGTCAACATTTCCTAAATATTTTTTTCTCCCATACTATATTTTTAATGTTTTAGTTTCGTTTCAGTTACAACAGCAACCTGTATATGTTATGGATTAAATTTTGGAAGAAAAAAATGTGATAGAAGCCTATAAATATTTTAGAAAATTAAATGTTTTTTGGGTAAAGAATTCTTAAACCTTTACTCAACAATGAAATATATTAGCTTATTCGTCTGTCCTTCCGTTCGTGGGGCCTGCAACCGAAACGGTTTTATTGATTTGGTTCAAGATTGGTGTTAATATGTCAAACAGTCATAACCTATGGGAGTTATTTTATTTTGGCTAACCCCTCAAATTAAGGATATTTTAATAATAAATTATTTTGAAAATTTGAAAAATTTAAAAAATGCTTATAACGATTTTGTTTAAAATTCATATCTTGAGAGAGTTTTGCATAATAAATAACCTTGTATGTTTATTCTCGAAACTGTATGATTAAAAAAAACGTGCAAGCAATTTTGTTCGAATTTATATCTGAAGAGTGTTTGTTGAACATTACGATTATCAAAATAGTTTTGGTTTTTCAGATGAGATTTTGTTAAGGAATAGTTTACTGCCGACAAATATTTTTTTGATTTTTTTTTACCACTAATTATAATATACTATATTAGTGTGTACACTTATTTACCCAAAAAAGGAGCAGTCTTTCCCTGACGGATTACACTATCGCCCTATCTTAAATATTACACCATTATGGAAACTTGCAAGGTAAACAAACTTGCCATCTTTCACGGTAACCACTGAGTTAACCGTAGTTTTTTTTTTACCTGATTTACAGTTGAAAAATCATATATATGTTTTTGGTTGGCAACACTGTTTTGTTATATATGTTAAGTTTTTTAATTACATGTAATATTTTACAATTAAAATAACTTAAATTTAAGTTTTCTCACACTATTTCATTACTTTTAATAACATTGTTTTTACCCAAGCCAAAACAATATTTTTAACAAAAAAGTATTTATTCTTCATTTTGGATTGTTATCGATAGTGTGTAATATAGTGCATACAGTAATACTTTTAAATATAGGCGTTGTATTTACTTGATAAAGAGATAATACTTGTCATTATTTTACTAGACCATATAATAAATTATTGTATGATTATTTTATTGTATTTCGAAATATTTAACTGACATTTTTTTTATCCACTGCGTGGTTGCAGTATTTTAAAGAACTTGTTTGCGCCATGATGAATCACATGGTAATTCGTCGGTCGCCATTTTAAAGCAATGACTGTTAGATCTTTTGTGAAAGTGCTGTCAATACATCATTTTTTAAAAGTGTAATAAAACGATAAATAAGCGTTATGCTTGACCTCAAATAAATATAAATAATATTGACCTAAATTACTGTGGTTAACTATCACATTCATATATTGCCATATGTTTTGATTACAGCTAGCCAAAGTAACATGTCAGCTGTTGGCGTAGGGATACATGAGGGAATGTTTCTAGTAACCTTTTGAGCTGTCATCCAAATAACTCGAGTGGTGAATGTAATTTACAAATGGACTTTACAATTTATTTTTTATATAAAACTGGAATATTATTTACTTAGTTTGGGATAGTTGTCATTGTTAAAATGTGTTTCTTATTAACTACAATTTACCCGGTGTGCTCATCCCAGCGACCTGGCAATCCGGGAAATTTTAGGTAATTTGCTTGGTCGGGGAAAAGGCAGGGAATTTGATCAAATTTCTAGAATTTTTACTTATTCACAAATATATGCAACGTTTAATTTCAATAGGCTGAATAACATTTTTTTTCAGTTAATACTCACTGCGAATTTCTTTTAACACGTTTGTCCCAGTTAAGCATACTAATCAATTCTCAAAGCCAACACGTTATTTTCTTGTCGTCTTTCCAGCCCTGTTTAGCTAAAGTTGAGTCATGGTTATGCGCATGCGCAATAATTTGATTAAGTTATAGTAAGTATAAATTTTAAAAAAGAAGGTATCTTATCAACAATTTCATACTGTACTAATGTGAGGTGATCAATAGTCAATATAATCTCACTGAAATCCCAACTAGATGACACTACCCGATAGCACATCGACTTAGAATGAAATCCTTGAATCTCTTCATAGTGACGTAATTTCAGAATGTGTGCTTGTCTTTCGACATTATTACATTAAATTTCAGCTTTCATTAAAAAATGTTAGATAAATGCTAAATACTATAGTGCAACTTTGGGTAAATTGCGGTCCGCGTATTTTTATGCTTGAGATATAATTATATACGAAAAAGACTTTTATGAAATACCAGAATTAAAAAAATTATTATAGAATATATATATATAATACACGTTTTAATATTATAAGCAGTTTTAAGAGTTTCAATTACCAAATTTACACCTGACATTAAAGAAATCATTAAAGATATGGAAAAATTACATTCATCTCATTAAGTTTTGTTTTATTGGAGAGTCACCTATTGTTAAATATTGTCTTTATTATTATGCTGTATGTGTAATTTTGTTATTGTTCATTGTGTCTACCGAAAAATTGTATTTTTTAATTGAAGGCCCATTATTATATTAAAATTTCTCAATGCAGCCCTTTATTCCAAGAATTTCCCACCTCTGCTATAGGAGCTGAAAAAACAACTTGACTCTAGAAAAATCAGGGAATTTGAAAATAAAGTTTTTCTGGACATACTGATTATACTTTATATGTGATCAAGTCACATCTCGTCCAAGTAGATATGATGGTGTGAGGAGATCATTTCTTGACTGAGCCAAAGTTGGGCCCCAATAAACACAACCTAACCGATTCTCAACCCACCTGACAACAGCTATCCAAATTGAAGTTTGATGATGGATTTTCTTATTAGATTAAAGTCGTGCCGTTCCACCGCGCAAACACCCCTGTTTACTACCCTTCACCCCCCTCTGGCTGTCTTACAAGGATGGTTGTTGACGGTTGGGGGAACCAGGAAATGTAAAAGTGACAAGGTCAGCTCTCCAAAGAAAGAGCTTGAGGAAACTTTCCCGATATTATGAATCTGTTTAAGGTTCGCGAAAATAAAATATGACAGGGTAATTTTAGGACATCAAAATGATGCATCGTTGTTTTAAAATTATTATCAGTAGAGTTTAATTTTGATAATGTATTTTTCAAAAAACTTATGCGTTAACTCTTGGAACATATGCCTGAAAAAAAATTGAAACTGTTGATTATTTTTCAAAACATTATGTAGGTGGTAGTGGAATTTCTTGATGAGTTTTATTTAAATGAAAATGATTTATACTATGTAAAAGTTGGTTAATCAATCACTCAATTCTATTTTATCCCAGACTTGGTGAGCTAATATATTTAATTAGTTTTAAAATCAATACAAATATTCACCCACGTCTATTAGATATAAGTTTATTGAACACAATTAATTATTGTTACAAACTATATCGACTACCTGATTTAGATAGAAAGTTGAACTTTTTTTCTGACATTTATTAAAACTACTAAAACAATTTCCATATATTTATAAGTAAAGTCATTTAAAGTGCAATCTCTGAACTGACTGAATATATCAGCCAACGAGAATTTCTATGAGCGAGAGTGAAAGGACCTGGCATGGGACACCTGTCACTTATCATAAATATATCACTACCTATGTAATAATATTAAGAATATAGTTAAATGTTATCATTGTTGTACGCAAAAAATTTGTATTTTCTAAAAGTATTTTTCTACCATCATTGATAGTTTTCTATTGTACAAACATAAGTAGTTTATTTGTTCTATAAAAAATTCTCCCAAAATTCAATCTTATACACGTGCATGATGTAGCAATTAATTAATTAGTGTTCAGTTCACTACTCGAAGAACGTATAGTAGGACTTTGGTAGAAAAACGTTAAAAAAAATAGAAATGTTTTCGTTGCTGTCAAAAATGATAACATATTACTTTAAATTGGTGTTATTTTATAGGTATTAATAATATCTATCAAAAGTGACAGCTGGAGGAAACAGGAACTGACGTATGAATACGTGGAAGTAGAGCTAAGTAACTTTTTTTGGACAGTCAGATAGGCTCTTGCTATGAAAATTCTTGTCAGCTAACTTATGGAAACTCATCATTTTTGAAGGTAAAGAAGTGGTGAAATATAATGGCGGGGATGGAATCGCCTCAGGCCTGACTCGCAGACCCTTTTGCACACCGAAGCCATCAATCTTAAATCCGCCCCCGTTTAAACTGCTATAAGGCAAGGTAAGGGCAGTCGATATAGCAGGGGCGTATTCTGAGAAAATTAATCGGTATGCTGTACTCTAAAAGTTACAGGGGAGATTTGGGGGCCGAGGACCCTCAACCACCGTTGTTCAAGAACGTCAAGGGATTATTTCAAGATAAATATTTGTAGATGTGTACCTATATAAAAGTGGTTCTGCTTTCCAGATAATCTGGAAAGGCTTCTCAGAAAATATGAAAGCGCCGGGAATCAAACCCGGGACCTTTGGGTCTGTAGCCAGAACCTATGGCCACTAGACCACATAGGCGGTCCTCAAATTGTAATGATATCTACATGGTTAGAAATTTAAGTAAATATTAAAGTCTGGGCTAAGAGTGGTATGGGCACATTTCTAAATGCATAAGAGAGACATCCTATTCAATTAGCCTAGTGTAATTAAAAGCACACAGTTAGCAATACTCAAAGCAAAAAATCATAAGAGTAAAATGAAGTGATACATCGATCAAGTGTCTATCAGATCTTGGTGAGGCAATCAGGTGAATTGTCCAACTCACGTTGCAACTAAAACTATTTCTTAAAGCCAACTTATCTCACACAATTCTGCTTGGAAACAAACGAGTCTTCTAACTTGAGAATTTATGCTCCAGAAGCTATTCAGATGCGTAAACTCTGACTAACATAGGGGAGATTATCTCGGACTATTACTACTCTAGCGCTAAGTCATTGGTTTATTGCTAAGATATTTACACAGATCTTTGGCTGTAAGCAGTGAAATTTCCTTCTTGCTACAGCCTTGATTCGAGGATCGAATCTCGATCGGGTGAACTGGGGTTGGTTTTTCCTAAATGGTTTTCCACTCTCCCTCCACGCAAATGTGGGTTCACTTCTTCTAATTCAACATTCCCAATCCATTAGCGTAATTAGTACTTAAAGCGTATAACCCGAAGGGTAGTAAGACGCGGTTCTAAATATTATTATTATTATTATTACTACTGTTAAACTAGCCTCGTCACCCGCTCCCCCCCTACCCCACTCTATCAGTGCTGAAATGCCTAAACTTGAAAGAGTGGTTAAATGTGTTTGCCAAATACAAGATAATACGTGTGACTAGAATACCTAAACATAAATCAATGTATCTAATTAGTGTATAATTTAAAGCTTCTTAAGTATACTATTATTTTACAATTAATTTTATATATATTTTATATAATTATATATATTATTAATTTTACTTAAACTATACTAAATTAGCTTAATAAATAAACATTGTGATCTTGAATATTTTTTCAATAGTTGGCGCAATGCTTAGTTTGCTATACATGAACAGCATGTCCTGGGGTGTAAAAACCCGAACTCATTGGCCAATTACTTGTGGGCGAGCGGAAAGGAATGTGTTGCAACCCCCTAGACATAGTGCAAGGTCATTATAGCCTCCCTAGCTTGCCTTGAGGTTTTCAAGCAGTAAGCCGTGGGTTTCCAATTGTGATAAGTAGAGCCTTTTGGAATAATAATTATACTTAAAACACAGTATTCATGGAATATGAACCAATATTAGTTTTAAAATGAATAATTCATTACATGTATATTTATTGACAATTTATACATTATTATTTACACAGTTAGCACAGACAACATTATTATTATTTTTTTAAACTAGTCCATATCATTATGGGTATGCGGCGCAGGACTAGCATACCCGGAGAATACGCCACTGCATTATAGTGTATAAACATTACTCGTTAATATTTGATGCTATCTGAATAAATAAGGCCCAATCTTACAATGTCACGTTAAAGTCCTCGTAACTTAACCGTTTGTAAAGTCTAACCGTTGGTTAAACTTAGCGTTGCGTTTTACAATACTATTTTTATGTGCTCGTCAAATTACGGATAGGTGCCTTCCATTAGTTCTTAGCGTTAAATTTCTCGGAGCGCTAGATTTGTGTCAAAGCTTTTGATTGGCCTAACTTGACCATAGAGAATATAACCAAGTCATTACAACGTCTATGGAACTGTTATGAAAAAATCAATCAAAACGAGTTCAATTCATCAAGTTTGTTTAGGTTATCTGCATTATTTTATCGTATTTATTTTCCTGCTAAAATGTCTGTTGAGAATCATAAACGCGAACGAAGTGTAAATTTTAGCAAAGAAGAGGAAATGTTGCTGATTGAATTAACTAATCAAAGTCGTCATAATCATACAATAAATCAGCCATTTCATAATATAAATAAAAGTAACCTCACTTTAATAAACAACAATCGTCTTGAAAACAATATGGCGGAGTGTTTAACGCTGTTGATGTGGACGTTATGTTTGCTAACCAGAAGGTAGACCTCGCGTTAACTTTACGAGCACATTTACGTGAACATTAGCGCTAACCATACATTGTAAAATCAAAAGTAGTGGTCGTTATCGCTTAACCTCATGTTAAGCCCTAACGAATAGAATAACATGACATTGTAAAATTGGGCCTAAGTATTAGAACAGTTGTTAAATTATTATTTTAATATTTAATTTTTTTTATACTTGAAGCTATTTCAAATATCAAACATATTCCAACGTGTGATTTTTAATCTACCCAACCGATTTTAATTTTTTTTTTCATCACCGCGTCTTACTACCGGTTCGGATTATAAGCATGATAACGACTCTAATGGGGTTGGGATGAAGAAGAAAGCATTTTAGAGGTAATCTACCCATGGATTCGAACCCCGATATCCGCGTCATCAGCGGGCCAGTCTAACTTGAGAGGAGTTACTCCTTAAACCGTTGGCTACTGAAACTTAAAAATAATAATTAAAGCTTAACACTTATAGTAAGTACCCTTACGATTTATATGCCTAGACTTACACTAAATACACTAATAAAGTAGGAATGATAAAGGTAGAATCTTAGAGGAAAGGTACCCATATGTGCGTGGAAGGAGAATAGGAAATCATTTTGTAAAAAAAAAAACATAATCTGTAAACCTGTTTGTGATTCCTGTCACCGGCTAACGAGTCGCAAGGCCCATTTATATACGAACGCTGAAAGCGCCGCGTTCATGAGCCTAACGCCTTGTCTGTAGTTTGATTAATTTACACTAGACGTTAAAAGAGCCACGTTTTTATAGTCGTAAAACGTGATTAGAGCGCTAAACAAGAGTATAGGGCGTTTTTAGCGCAGAAATGCTGAGTTCATTGATGTATAATGGACACCGTGCAGATAGGATGTATGAGTGTGATTCATATTTTGGAAGAGTATTATGAACATTCTGAAAGGGAAGAAATACGTTGGGAAACTCATCCAGTACTAGGCTATCGTCTTTAAACAGGACAGTGTCTTGTAATTTCAGAAAATCATAGAATGTATGCAGATACTTTTTTCAATATTATAGAATGTTAGTAACATCATTTGATGAACTTTTGAGTTTTGTTTTTGAACAAAAGATACAAGATACTGTTATGATTAAAATTATTAACTATTATTATTATTTAGCACCGCGTCTTACTACCCGTTCGGGTTAAACGCTTTAAGTTATAATTACGCTAATGGATTAGGAATTGGGAAGGTTGAGTTAGAGGAAGTGAACCCGCATTTGCGTGGAGGGAGAGTGGAAAATCATGTAGGAAACACCCCCCCCCCTCCCAGTTCACCCGACCGAGATTCTAACCTCGTTCTCCCCGTCCTAAGCAGTCGAGCTCAACACGACTAGCGCGTTAGCCAACTACGCCACCAAGGCGGTTAAAATTATTAGCAGTCACTGAAGAAACAAAATGCGAATGAAGTGTCTCGTCGCATCTGACGTGAAAACGCTCTCCATAGTTTTACAAAACTACCGCGCTTTCAACGTCAACAATGGGCTTAATACGAGAATGACTCCTTAGATCAGAGTTCACAAACCACATCCGGCTCGCGAGACCTATTTGACCGGTCCGCATCACGGTGATACGTTTATATAACTATCCGGCCTCTAGTAATAGACTCACACACAAAATAATACTTTAATTTTGGTATGTGCATAATTTTAAATTAAAAACACTTTAAAATATATAGCAAATCCTGAAATAGTTCTTTAACTTTAAATATTTGATTGTAGAAATTTCTATTTACATACATTTTTAAAATACTTAGGGATTATTTGGTTAACCTATACAAACATCTAGGAAAATATTTTAAATATGCGTCAGTGATTTCAAATACATACCCTCTTCTTACTACCTGTTCAGGCTATACATACTATTTACTTTGAATTAGGGATGAAGAAGGTTGAATTTAAAGTAAGTGTACCCACATTTACGTGGAGGAAAAGTGGAAAACAATTTTGGGAAAACTACGCTCCGTACACCCGTCAGGGATTTGAACCGTGATCTCCCCGTCGTCGGTAGTCTTGTCCAACACGAGAGTGACGCCTTAGACCATGCTGCCACCGAAGCAGGTTTCACCATTTACATCGTCGAGCACGTGATTGTTTTAAAAGAGCGTGTTGTTAGTGCTGCATTGTCAGATCGCGGGGCACGCGTACCTCGATTTAACCACGCCCTCGTAGACAAATGACTGATATTACGCGCTTCAGCGGACGTCGTTGACTATCCATGTGCGCATCTGCGCGACGCCTGTATTTTTTCCCGTCCAGCGGTCCTTAGCGTGCTCCCCTCATGTTAACGAACAGGTCGCAACTATGCATTTTAATGAGTGTTTCGTCTGGGGGCTTGGGACACAATGTGCCTGACCTACATCCAATCTAATAAACAAGTCATCCCTGGCGGTGAAAAACAACAAGTCTCTGGACATGGAAGGCCCTTTATCTCCAAGTTGGACGCTTCCTTTATCTGTAAAGGTAGCCGGCCTACAGTCCAATTTTCATTTAAACATCCTTTCAAAAATACATACTCTTTTAATTCTTTAAATCGAAAAATCACACCTGAACACGGGAATCGAACCCGTGTCCATGCGTCATTTTAAAATTTTAAGAATATTATATTTAAATGCGGCTATAACCGTAATTATGAAGTATAATATCTTGGCTATTTAGTCAATCAACACATTTTTTATGTCATCATTGATAACCATGGGCCGGCTTTTGATGACATATCATCTTTGGTTTGGTCCTACATCTCAAATAATGTTTGTGTGTATATAAATTCTTTTCATGATCCACTGATTGTGGGTAAGGTTTTTTTTGTCATTTTGGATTTTCAGGTAATATTTTCTTGTTTTGCGTCATTTTTGGTTCATTTTCAGGTAATTTTGAGTCCTATTCAGGCATTTATGATTCAGTATTAAGCATTTATGTCGAAGAAGAATACTTTTAGCTATTTCTATGAAGCAGATATTTGTAAACCAAAATTATACTTAACGTAATGCAAGAGTTTACTTGTTGAAAGCTTTTCATAGCATTTTACGTTTGTAAAATACGTGTTTGATTTATTCCTCTGCATTCATTACGAGTTTTTATTTAATTTTTAAAATAAATTTGAAGTAATGTTTTTAAAGTTATTTAATTTTTAATGCTCTTTGTGATAATATTTCTGTCATCAAAGCCCAGACCCTGTTAATAACATTTTACTATTTTATTAGTAGACCCCTATTATTTCGTTGGAGAGTGTAGGTCAATTTTCAAATTTGAAGTCAAATTCCAAGCGAAGCTCGAAACATTCGAATCAAAGTTGAAAATTAATCCAAAGATAAAATTTTTGTTAATGTTACATAATCCTTTTAGTTTTAAACAATCAAATATGTGCATATAGGTAAAGATACATATTTAAAGACATTAATTCAATGCTGCCATTTCTGAATTCATCTTTGTCTGCGTTATGTAATATGTAGGGTAATAGCCCTATGGGTAAAATACTGCGTGGAAGATGTTCTGAAAATGTTTATATATGTTAAAATATATCATATTTAGAGATATATTTCAAATCTGTTCATAGTGTATCGAAGTCTTCCTACTTCTTCGAAATGTTTTGTAGATGCGAAGCTTATTATGGATGTCATATTGGAAGGAAATTTAAACTTTGTCTTAGAAGCTTCGCACACCCAAATTATTTCAAAGGTATCTCTCAAAAGTGACAGCTGCAGCTCACGTGGTTTCACGTATGAATACTTAGATTTACTAACATTTCCAAC
Source organism: Timema shepardi (assembly GCA_902151425.1). Lineage (NCBI taxonomy): Eukaryota > Metazoa > Arthropoda > Insecta > Phasmatodea > Timematidae > Timema > Timema shepardi. Next base: position 14,137 of record CABFVX010002940.1, on the reverse strand, counting down.
AGTTGTCCGACACTCTAGTTGGTAGCATACCTATCTACTGAGCTCAACGGTCCCGGCAAAGATTTATCTGATTACCAAACCCTTCCTTCACCTCTGGCAAGACATCTTGTGAATGTGAGGAATGCCAGGCCTTGTTCGGATTCCACGTTAAACTGTAGGTCCTTCATTTCATCTCACAATCACCCTACCATTACACATTAGCGTAAGTGCGTTTAACCCAAATGGGTAGTAAGACGTGGTGCTAATAATAATAATAATAATAATAATAATAATAATAATAATACTGAGCTCAAGATCCTGGGTTCGATTCCCGGCATGGCTTAGAAATGTATCATTGGCGAAATGTGGGGGATAGGTGTTGTAGCTTTTCTGGATTTAAATTATGTTATAAACAGTTTTGTGATATAAATAGTTCGTTCAGAATTTGTACGTAAAATAAATTACATTGCAACAGTTAAATGCATTTCTATGATAATTGGACTGCAGCTGATAATTCTGGTACTATCAACCAATAACGTCGTTTGTGCACATGGCTATAGTTTATTTATGGTACTGAATTAAGTACGAAAAACATTGCCCGTTTGTGTAGAACTTGATGGAAAGCAGATTGTGTAGTATTGAGCTTCTCCAAGTGTAGATGTACTGGCGGCTTGGCGCTGTGAATGAAGGACTGGTTGAGTTTTCTCCAATAATCTTGTTCCTCCCCCATTACCTTCACCCGCTTCAACTCTACCTGTTCGTGAATGCCGTGGCATTCCAAAAGGCTGACGAGTCACTTTTCTATTGGATGACTCATCACCTCACGGACCGATGGAAATGGGCAGTCTCTTTCTGGTTTCATATTGGTCACGGTTAATTTCGATATAGGTATTTACTTCGAATTTCATAGCTTTTATTAGATGTGAACTCACACTGTGACACTGATAGTCTTACGATTACCGCAGTTTAAAAAAAACATATATTATTAAACATTTCCCCTCGTATCTTGCCTTTGGATTAGCTGACCTACGATTATGGATGCTTAGTAAATTTTCCTTATTTTATTATGGATAACAAACTATGTCAATATACATTAAAAACAACCCGATGACTTTTTTTTTAAACTAATAAGCTATTTTCACATTTGGTTTGATTAAAAATTAATATGAAAATGACCCGTATCGATAGTAGCATGGTACAAGGAATCACTCTCGCAATTTACTGGATTGCTGATGACCTGGAGTTCGAGTCTCGAGATCTCTCTTGGTGTTCTGAGGGTAGTTATAACTATTATTATTATTATTATTATTAGCACCGCGTCTTACTACCCGTTCGGGTTATACGCACTTCGCTAATGTGTAATGGTAGGGTGTTTGTGAGATGAAATGGAGGACCAACAGTTTAACGTGGAATCCGAACCACGGTGGAGGCCTGGCATTCCACACATTAGTTATAACTAAATTACTTTTCACTCTCCGGTCATGAAGATGAGGATGAATTTACTCTAAAATTCTACCTTTAGAATCCCTATCTCTTTAATGTGAATATGCGAAGAGTCTGAATGACTATTAAGACGTTGCTTTTTTTTTCTAGTATTTTATTTGTAACTAACATTATTTCAAACACCTCTGCGCAGTCAATTTTACTTGCTTCAGTTTTATTAAATTGGTTCAACTCTTTAAACTATGAATATTATGTCAATTATGACGTCTTTACTCACCCATTAGCGCGTTTGCCCATTGCGCTATAAGTTCCGGGTTTGATTCTCGTCATGGCCGAACAAGTATCGTTGATTAAATTAAGGCTCCCTCTATCATAGTGATGAATTAACGGCTGGGAGTGGGGGATTTTCTAACCTTCCCTAAATTTAACTCGCTGTCCTTTTTCCTGGTTGAACTCTACCGGGGACACGCATTGTCCCGGAAATTAAGACATTTCTTGCTATGCCGCTCTACGCTAATAATTAATATACGTACACCGCACTATTAGCCAAAAGTTAATATAGTTTATGTAAATTAGATAGTTTAAATAAACACGAAATAATCGTAGGTAATGTCTTTCCAAAGGTTGTGTTTTATTAATTTAATTTATTCAAAACACATGGAATCTACTTACTTAAACATTTTACGTATACATTGCAGGTTATAAAAACAAAGAAAGAAAAAAATGGGTATAGCCCTTTATTCGACAACATCAAAGATTTAAAAATGTACACATGTAATGCATAATGTGACCTAGTAGAATACTTTGTACCACACGTTCCTACTTGTACGTTAGTTCATCACAGTCCTACCACATAAGTATTGGGTTTTAGCATCGCGTCTTACCACCCGCTTAGATTATACGCTTGTGTAGGCTACTAACTGCACTAATGTTTTAGGGACTAGGAAGGCTATATTTATATGAAGTGTACCCGCATTTGCGTGGAGGGAGAGCGGAAAACAATTTTTTTTGGGAAAACCTCAGTAGACGCGACCTAAATTTGAGCCTTGATCGCCCTGTCATCAGCAGTTTAGTCTCAGCATAAAAAAAAAGTTCACCACATTATTAATATATAGGTAATAATAATGTTTATCTAGAATTACATTTGCAGATCACATGACTTAACAAATATATGAAATTTGTTTTGGTAACTTTTGATAACTGCCAACAAATGTCATTCTTATTCAAATCAGACTGTACCAGAATCCTACCATTGGTATTTGAGAGACAGTCTGTATCTGATGTGAGTCATTACCATTTTGTGTACACTTTATTCATCCTTCCGCTTCTCTCATCTCCGAAGTGTTGTTTGTTTTGTTATTAATATCAAGGCTACCTTTCCCTTTGCCATTAGTCGACGTTGAGTCATTCATTAATATTGTGGAAACCGTTCCGACGTAAGCCTCCGGGCTATCAAATAATGTTGTCCTCTTCAGGGCACTTGGGGTGGAAGGGAACGGGATGTACGACTTTTAATTTTGGTTTAAACGCCAACAGTCTATTTATTCTTATAGCAAAATTGCTGTGATTTTTGAAACTTAATGAACAGTTCTTTTTACATATTCCTATATATTATTTATTTTTACATGTTCCTATCAAAATGTCCTATCAGGGGTTGATAAATTGGGTCCCGTCTGCCAAAATCATGTCAAATTGGGTACCGGTTAGAATAAGGGTATACGTAAAATGGGTCACCCATGAGACACCACGTGGATATTAAATTGAGCATTGAATTCTGTCCTTCAGAAGTTTGTGTTATCTAAACTTATAACCATGAAATATAAACCTTGTCTTATTCTTTTGACTTGTCATAGCTTCCTTTGTACCGGACTGCTCTGCACTGTGTAACTGAGCTGTGATGTTATGTGGGCCAACAGCGTGGGAAAAAAACCCTGCTTTGCGCTGTTTAACTGCCATCAGCGCAAACAAAAAGGCATTATGTAAATTTGAAACAGAATTCTTATCCTAGATAATGCTTATATTGAGCAAGTATAGTAATACTTTTCAAACTACATCCAGGTATAACACGTGGACCCATTTTATCTATCCTTTTCAAAATATTGGGACGTATTAGTGAAAAGGGGCATGGCTCGTGGGACCCAATTTACACAACGCTGTCCTATCGCTCCATAAAATTTTACTTTCTCTCCTGTATGTGTTTTTGGTTCCCTCTTTTAAGAAGTCGAGCTGCACGTTTCACACTCCCTCCCGATGTGTTTCGATAGAATGAAAACTAGGTCGGGGGATTGGGCGTTAAGATTAATTATCTTCAAGAGGCTTTCATTACTTGTCCAATGGCAGCAATGCAAGTGTGAACGGTGTTCTTATACATTCCTATCTACCTTTCCTTTATCTTCTTACACCCGCCTTGGTGCCTCAGTTAGCTAGCGCGCAAGTTTCGTGTTGAGCTATACTACCAAAGACGAGAAGATCAAGGTTCGAGTCTCGGTTGGGTGAACTTCTAAATGGTTTTCTACCCTCCCTCCACGCAAATTCGGGTTCACTTCCTATAAATTCAACTTTCCCAATTCTTAACCCATTGGTGTAATTAGAACATAAGCGTATAACCCGAACGGGTAGTAAGACGTGGTGCTAAATAATAATAATTTATCTTATTCCAAATATAATATTCATATGTAAGTTATGTGATCTGAAAATGTCACTTTTGATAGATGTTATTAATACCTATACAAATACAGTAAAAACATAGTTTTCTCAATTTTAGTCGCAGAAAAAAAAAAGTTTTTTCTTAAAATCTAGAAAATTGGACAGTAGCCATTTACTATTGCCAGATCAGAAGCTATTAACCTTTTTGTGCTAGGGTCCCTTTGGCAGTCTTAGTAATTCCCTTCTCAGAATAATGTTTTAAATGCTAAAATAAAATATATAGAATTACCGAGAATAGCGATTTGATTGAAATAAAGTTATTGATATAATATTTGGATGGAAACCGCGGCAAAGCAGAACAGCCGAGATTGATTTATAGTCGACGCGCTCACTTATTTTATATATATAAATATATATATATATATATATGTGTGTGTGTGTGTATCGCAAATCAATTTATATTAGAGTACATTTTAGCTCGCAATTTAAAATCAATAAACTTTTTTTCCGAGGTTTCTTGATCGCTTGTAACAGTAACATTTGAATAGTTTTTGTTGTAATTGATGGCTACAGTTTGATCAAGGTCATGTATCTTAATAGAATGTGTTTATTTATCAGCATTAAATTACAGAACAACGCATGGAAGTTTATAGTTCTACATAATTTGTAAAACATACCAGTGTGAATGAAGGCTGTTTCTCCCACAAGTTCACGGACCCTCAAGAGATCCATCCGCGAACACTTTAAGTGTCCCGGATCGATGTTAATAATACCCTACTCTAGAGCCTACATGAACATATTTTATCCAGAAATATCTATGTTTTTGTATATTTATTATATTTGGTCGTGTTTGTGTGGACAATATCTCGCGAGGTAACAGACAACCTTCACATTCGCGAGGTAACAGACATCCTTCGCATTCGTGAGGTAACAGACATCCTTCGCATTCGTGAGGTAACATACATCCTTCGCATTCGTGAGGTAACATACATCCTTCGCATTCGTGAGGTAACAGACAACCTTCGCATTTGTGAGGTAACAGACAACCTCGCATTCGCGAGGTAACAGACAACCTTCGCATTCGTGAGGTAACAGACATCCTTCGCATTCGTGAGGTAACAGACATCCTTCGCATTCGTGAGGTAATAGACATCCTTCGCATTCTTGAGGTAACAGACATCCTTCGCATTTGAGAGGTAACAGACATTCTTCGCATTTGAGAGGTAACAGACATCCTTCGCATTTGAGAGGTAACATACATCCTTCGCATTTGAGAGGTAACATACATCCTTCGCATTTGAGAGGTAACAGACATCCTTCGCATTCTTGAGGTAACAGACAACCTTCGCATTCGCGAGGTAACACATATCCTTCGCATTCGCGAGGTAATATACATCCTTCGCATTCGCGAGGTAACATACATTCTTCGCATTCGCGAGGTAACATATATCCTTCGTATCTGCGAGGTAACAGACAACCTTCGCATTCGCGAGGTAACATATCCTTCGCATTCGCGAGGTAACATATCCTTCGTATCCGCGAGGTAACATATATCCTTTGTATCCGCGAGGTAACAGACAACCTTCACATTCGCGAGCTATCCTGCTCGTCGTGTCTCTCACCTTGTGTCACGTGGGAAGGCGGTACGGGGTCGGTCAACCCTGGCGGTTGGGAAGACTATGAACTAGTTTTCGTATCGGAGAGTGGGACGGTTTCGAGTCGGTGCTTCCCTCCCTGCTCTCCTCTCCCCTCTCTGGCGGAACTTAACAATAATGTAACTCCTGGGGCCCGGTGGTCGCGTTCGTTTGTTCTGAACAGGTCACTACTTCCGCCATCTCATGGTCATGTTGATTGTTGCATTACTGTTTTATTGTAGCGAATGTCTGGCTTCACTGCCGAAAAATTGTTGCAATTATTGCTCTCTTGTGTGTCAATAAGTTTTGCCGTAGTAATTGGCACGTCGCAATCAAATATGAATAGTTTTAGCTGGTATATATATAATGGTTTCCCCTTCTATTTTCCCATTCTTTAGTACCTTTTAGTATAGATATAACATTTTGAAAATATTATGACAAAATACACTGTGATTCTTTTTAATCGTATGCCACCTGGGTTTGTCGGCGAGACATTCCTCGTCTTCTACTGGCAGTGGCGGATAAGTAATTGTCTTTTGACTTTGGGGCACCATGTAGGTGCGGTTATTTCGTCCCGATGAGATGATGATGTTGATGATATGGTGACAGTAAAAATCGTAAACCTTTCCAAGTTAAGCCTAATTAACCAGACCATGGTGACTATAGTAACAATTCTTCTTCGGGAAAAATGCCTATTTTACTGCCGGAAATTGGACTCGTGACCTCTAGGCTAGTAGCTAAGAATGATGAATACTAGACTAAATTCTGGCACTGTGGGATTAAAAGGTTCCTTTTCAAATGTCATTAGAGCAATCGACCAGCGTTTAGACCCGTATCGTTGGTCGCAGGGGTTTATCAGTGTTTCTGCTCCTGGAAAACTGACAGAACAAGGAAAACACAGGCATTTTTTTGGTGTATCTGGGAAAAAACCCGGGTAAAACACGGGTGATTTCACAAAGTTTTGGAACATTTCACTGCAATTATTAAGGTCCAATCTATTGCGAGAGGGGCGTCTTAGACCAAGGTTGAGCAACTCTGTCGCCAATCGCCACAAGTGGTGAATTGACCATTTAAGTATGGCGAATTGTATTTGCCCATCTCTCATAGTAGAATTGATTTTTTCCTAAAAGACGTGTGCTGATTGTTACTTTATATTTCCTGCATATCACCAGAAGCTTTATGCTTTCTGAATGGGTCATTGACGCAACACTGCCTTACAATACTTCCCTCCACTACCTTCGTCAACACTTAGTTTCATCTCTGTCTTCACACAAAAAGATTGTCAAATTTAGCATTAAATTGTACGACAATTTTAATTTGAACCGTTCAATTGCGTGTGAGGCAATTGAAACTACCTAGTCCACATTTACATGTTTTGAATAAACTTACTCAAACAGTTTGGGCCAGTTTCAAAGTCAGACTTCATACCGCTCAAGTGCGGCACTATATTAAATAAAAGATAACACCTACCTAAGTTCGAATGGAATGAGTCAGTTTCGCATATGAAACTGGCCCATTCCATCCTGGTCCAAGCAGGTGTAGTCCTGTTTTTAGTATAGTGCCGCACTTGAGTCGTGCTAAGTCTGACTATGAAACTGGCCCTATGAATGGTTTTAAACGTTTGAGTGAGCAACCTAATTGCTCTATTTTTAGATGGTGTGACGAATTTAACTTCCCATTTGTAACATCTTTGTCTATATTGAAAAATATGTCGCCCACATCTACCTTAGAGACCATGCTCCTGCAGAAGTGGGCTAAAAATAATTTAAAAACTCGCTTGTACACCCCTAAAAGGTCTACTCTTTCAATAAATATAAGTCTCCCATCACTGTTATTGGCTTTTATTTTTAGTCAGTATTTTATTTCCAGGAGTATTCCAGCACATAGCGATGGCTCGGATTTAAGCTCCATGAAATAAGTGAGATATTATAGTGTAGCAGTCTCTAGAAGTGGTCCGACCAGTTGACGGACGACATCCTTACCTCTGTACCGGGGAAACCGGAAGACTGTATGGTTTAATAGGTCGTGAATGATGCATGTTGGCAGTAAACAAGTGGGACTAAGTTCTCTCGGAGCTCGCACGAGAAGTTGCTAGACTTCCAGTTCTGAGATCTGTTACCCTTTACTCGGCTCCTTTTGGGATGAAGTGAAGCATTAGTAACGTGTCGATACACACTTGTGCAAAGTTCGAAGAGTTTGGAAATAAGGACACTCTGATCATATTTTGTGTTTTTCCTCCACAGCTTGGCTCTTTTTGGGATGGAGTGAGGCAAGTAGTAACGTGTCGATACACACTTGTGAAAAGTTCGAAGAGATTGGAAATGACACGCTGAGAATGTATGTGTTTTTCCTCCATCGCGTTTCACTGCCCGTTTGAGTCATCCACACGTTAGCTACGTTAATATGGTAGGAATGAGGAAATAAAGAATTTAAAGGAAAGCTACACGCATCTACATGGAGGAAGACATAGATATTTCAGAAGAAAAAAAACCCCACTCTCACTCAATACACCCGGCTGGTATTCATTCTATCTCTTATTTTTGGCCGCCTATTACTAGCCGTTCGTGCTATACGTATATGTACTAGTTACGCTAGTGTAATGTGGTAGGATGACTTTAAAAGGAAGCTTACTCGCATTCGCATGGTGAAGAGTGGAAACCCATTTAGGGGGGGNATGTGTGTAAAAAAGAAAGGGGGGGGGGGGGAGACCACCCTCAATATACTCGACCTGAACTCGAAATCGATATTTCCATTATCAGCAGTCCATTCCATTGCGAGAGCGAGATTTTAGACCATTGAAGAGGGTGTTATTATTAATACTGTTTGTGGTAGCGGCGAGGATGTTTAGGGGGCGCAGGAAAGGAGAAACGGTTATATTTCAATTCCCTGTGTTACATTTGAACTCGGTTATAGCGTCATCGAAGGGGCCAAACAAATGTTAATGTTACGTCAGAGTGACGTTATAAAATAGGTACTAACAGAACGCTTTTAAAATTGTGCCTACAGAAGAATTCACTAATCCCCCCATTCACGACATACATCGGCTCTTTTCCGTCCATTTTCACATGCTCTAATGACACGTACTTTCTCTTGAATAGACAGAACTTATTATTTTGTACTACAACTTGCCATGATTATAAAAAATGTAGGCCTTTGTGTAATGACTACCAAAACTGACGTTGAACTTATAAAACACGAAAAAAAACCACCTTGGTTTTGAACTTCGACGCGCACACGAGACAGTTCCAGGGCAGCCAATTCGGTGACAATGAAGGAGTTTAGTCCTTTCTTCATTTTGACTTTGAAACGTCCACTATTCCCTCAACCCTCTCCCTGACTTTGTTTTATCATTCAGTCTATTATTAGACTAGTACACTCTCAGCTTTCTATAAAATAGACCTCTGTAAAAATTGGTAATTTTATTCAGTTTTTTTTACATATACGTATCTTTAAATACAATTTAAAGTAAAATATCAAATAAATTTTTGACGCTACAACCAAGTGGTAGTGACGCTAAAACAGAGGTTTTTATAACGTTAATAGATGACAGGTTAACCGGACTGCTGAAAAAATGACGCTACGCCTGAGTTAACGGAATAGCCGAGGTCGTTATAACCAAGTTCGACTGTACTTCTGACCAACAGTCACAATACCAATATAAGTTTTTTTTTAATACGCGTCTCACTACTCTTAAGGGTTATACACTACACTACGCTAATGAGTAAGGGATGAGAAAAATCTTCCTGCATTTATGGGAGAAGAGGATGGGAAACCTTTTAGGAAAAATCCCCCTTAGTACTTTAGGCCTGGATTCGAACACCGATCTCAATCAAAGGCAAACCAAACAAGACGTGACTGACTCCTTCCTATGCCCACCAATGCAGGTAAGCCTACTTACTCTTCGTTGAGGGAGACAAAGCGATTTTTGTTTCGATCGCATTTTTTTTTTCTCCATAAAGTACTAGATTGAATTATATTAAATTGCGATAATCTTGCTTAAGTTAGTTTAGCATTGTGCTCATAGTTAAACTTTAATTATGTGCTTATGAAATCATCGCAATTTTTGTGTGTGTTGGGGGGGGGGAGTGAATTTTACTTTACTGGAAGGCTATTCTTGAACTCGCGTTTTACTTGAAGTTTATCTCTAAGAATCCAGCACTTTACTAAAGTGTACGGTTGAATGTTTCTATCTAGTAGCGAGTGATAACACTCCCAACCCGCCAGAACCCCGACTGCGACCGGTTTAGTTGTTTACATGTTACTAGGGAGCTTATTTCGTCTCTGTGTGAGCTATGGGGTGGACATGGATGTAAGTAGTTTGTGTGTAGGACACAGGTAAGGAAGGGGTTATTTTGGGAGTTAATTTTCATAATTTGTTTTAAGGGTTTGTATCCTAGTCCAGGAGTCTAGTTTTTAGGGGTTTCCCTGTTATTACATACTGACTGACTAATCGGGTAAATATTAGTTAGATTTGGGTATATAGTAATGAGTTTGTTTCCCAGGGTGCATAGTGTTTGATAGCTCCTCGCAGTGGTGGCTAAGGGAAGACATTTTGGGGGAATTGTTTATATATGGGATTATTTTTATATTTATTCATGTGTCAAATTGATTTTTTTTTTGTCTACGGGAAACATCGGTATATCAAGTAACAGCTGCAGTTCATATTGTCTTGACGTTCGAATATTTGTCTTAGATTATTATTATTAGCGTCGCGTCTTACTAACCGTTCGGGTGACTGTTAAAAAGGCGTATTCCATTTATAAATCAAACTGTATCCTAGGGCGGCACTTTTCCATCTGAGGGGGAGGAGGGGTGGTTACAAACTAAGAATAATTTATTATTCTGATGGTTTTATTCATTCCCCATCTGTAAACAGTGGTTTTAATGGCTAGTCTGGCCCGAATATGAATCACACATCTCCTTTGGCCCTGGTTTTTGTCTGGCAAGGAAACAACTTTATATATAAACCTAAGTGTGGCAAAATTCTAAATATATCCTTGACTGTATTCTCACAAAAGAAAAATTGATTGAATTTGATTTTTCCCTGCGTGGTAACAACCGGGAAATTGTACTTTGCATTGTGATGATTAGCGCAAAAATAGGGGGATATATTCAAAGGCGGCCACTTATTGGTACAACCAGGAAAACCGGGAATCGTGCATGAATTTATAGCAGCAGGTAAAAAGACCCAAGGAAAAGTGCTTTCATTTTTACATCTGTTGGGAATTTAAAGGCAAAGACCACTTTGAAATAGCTTCTAGGGGCATTCAATTTACAAACATTTTCTGGAGTTGAGTCCCCGGACACCCCTTTTGACTTGGGAGGGGGGTTGTTTTTCACTTTTTCTAATCTATCTTCTCCCTTACACCCCCTCCCCCTCCACTGGATGTAGCACATTTGTATACATACTACTATCTACTCGTGGCTGAGCGCACATCCCAAGTAGAGCACTTCCTTGGCTGTACCCTAAATTATTTTCGAGGGGGAAGCGAGGGAGGGGTCCTATATGCGGTAGCTCGTGGTGAAGTATCCCGATATTAGGTGGTTTGAATATGTTTTTACTTTTAGCAAAGATCCATTTTTAAACAATTTAAAGTGTTTTTTAAAGCATGATTGCTGTTGTGGGTGGTATGAATTGTGTAGGACTCCAATAGTCTAATAACCTAGGAATTGAGTTTAATTACTTGTTAATAATAGCTCAATCAGGGCAACTAAAATTGGATGGCGTGCTTAACACCTTATATCAAACATTTTCATACATAATCATTTGTTTAAAGTCTCACAGCCGAAGGAAAAGCTTTAGAAAAAATATAATTTAGTAAATCCCTACGAAAATGTTATTTTTTTTTCTCTCTCTCTCTCCCTCTCTCTCTCTCTATATATATATATATATAATCTTAGTATTTTCAAGATATAATTTTAATAAAAAGCTAATTTACATTCACCCCGGAATGTAGTAAGCTTACCTTGCTTGTTTCACTATGTTAAAGTTTATAAAATAGGAACGTAGTGTACCAGATAAGACTGCTTCCTCATGGTAAACGAAATATATGCTTGAATATTTTTCTTTAATACGTTTTACAAATTGGCTTTTTAATGCAATTAAATGTGGAATTAAAAATTGTCTTGTGAAACACGCTGAATGTACCTGAGACTCTCTGGAGTAGGGTTTCAATTTTTGAAGTTTAATTTAAAATACGAATTTTTAACAGGGTTCTAAATAAATGTAGCCATAGTAAGACCCTGCGTCACACACGGTTGGCTAGGTGTCAGCTATATAACACGGCGTCTTACCGACTGTTCAGGCTATACGCATATATAATTACTTTAATGGGGTAGGGGTGAGGAAGGAAGCATTTTAGAGGTAATCTACCCTCATTTACTTGAAAATAGATTAGGAAACTATTTTATAAAAACCACCTTCATAAGTTCCGACAGGGATCCGAACCCCGATCTCCTTGTCATCAGCAGGTCAATCTATCACGAGAGTTACTCCTCAGACTGAAGCGGGTAACATAGCGTCAGTCTAGTCTTGTCTGGTTTGTCTGTAGTTAGGAGGTTGGGGTTTGAATTTTTGCCGCGTGAACAAAACTTGTTTTTCTAAATTTTTAGTTACCCTCCTTCCGCACAAATGTAACTATAGTTCAATTTTCACAAGAAAAACCCTTTGGATTTTTCTTTTGTGGTCAACTTTTTAATATATATTTTTGGCCTAGTTTTGTTTTATAGGTATTGATAATATCTATCAAACGTGACAGCTGAAAACCACAAGACTTGACGTATGAATACGTGAACGGTGACCTGGTGGTCTAGGGGTAAGGTGTCGAACTTCTGTGCTGGGGTCCGGGGTTCAATCCTCAATCCCGGCATGGATTTATCTGATTACCAAACCCTTCCTTCACCTCCGACAAGACGTGTATTAAACACAACTTGTGAATGTGGGGAATGCCAGGCCCCCACCGTGGTTCGGATCCCACGTTAAACTGTAGGTCCTCATTTCATCTCACAATCACCCTACCAATCATACTTTAGCGTAAGTGCGTATAGCCCGAACGGGTAGTAAGCCACGGTGCTAATAATAATAATAATAATGATAATAATAATAATAATAATACGTGAAGGTAGATGTAAAAACTTTTCTAGCTGTCAGATAACATGAAATTTGGACAGTAAATTGCATCGTACTGTTCCCTACTTAATTAGTCTTACTTCCCAAAGGAACAGTAACACGTGGTGTAGCCCTACACTTTTTTTGATTTCCAAGCATAGTTTTTTATTATTTGTAAAAAAAAAATTATTTGTTATTGTTCTAGTAATCTCAATTCTTTTTAGCACCGCGTCTTACTACCATCCGTTTGGGCTGTACGCTAATGTACTAATTGCGCTAGTAATTTTAGGAATGATAAGGTTGTATTTAGAGAAAGTGTACCCCCATTTACGCGGAGAGTAGACAACCATTTGGAAAAAACCACCCTTAGAACACCTGACCCGGATTCGAACCTTGATCTTTCCGTCATCGGAAGTCTAGTCCACTGTGAGAGTAGCGCTTTAGACCATGTGGCCACCGAAGTGTGTCATCTCAATTTTATTCTCTTTTGACAAATAACTCAAAAAGCCCCAATGCCCCGCGACACGTAACTCGTGTTGAATTACGCTTTAAATGTATCCGCATTTTGTAAGGTGAGACGCGCTTTGAATAACAGAATCGATTTTATTCTTCAGAAACCCTTCTTCTCTATGCTATCACTTTAAGGTGATGCTTAGTTCTTTAACATTTTGTTTTGCGTTCACAAAACAATAAACTTAACCTCGTTTTAACAATTCTGTCCAATCATTCCCACACTTTATATTTGGTGAAAAAACCAACCTTATTAATAATGTAGCAGCCATTAAGACTAGAATGTAGGTAAATGGTCTAGTCATTCCCACGCTTTATATTTGCTGGAAAAAAAACCCCTTAATAATATAACATCCATTAAGGTGGAGATGAGACAAACATGAGGTAATGGCATTGTTTTTGCAGTTTTTATAGCAAAAAAAAAGTTTGGGTTCAAAATAAATAAAATATTGCTTCAGTAGAAACATAAAAGTTAAATTTACTTTACTTGTTGATATAAACAGTGGTAATGAGAAAAACATTAGATGAGCAACTTTTAAATGAATAGAAAAAGGTGTCATTAATTTCTAGGACATTCTTGACAAATAATCAAGAACTGTTGAGGTCCCCACAGGGAGAAAATTAAACTTATGATTGTACTGAAGCAATATTTGATGTCTTGTGACACAAACAAAGGTTCAATATAAAAAGTGTAAAACTCGTGTTCCCTACATTCCCTCTTTAAGGTGGGGGGGAAGGGGAGTAAGACGGTTTGTCGATTTCTGTGACAGACAATGGGGTAATTAACGAACAATGGGGGTCCTTAATTGATTAGGAG
>CABFVX010002939.1:26633-99047 GCA_902151425.1 Timema shepardi | reverse complement strand
ACTGACCTGCCCTCTAACGTCAACACGGCTGGTTCACAGTTCAACCAGGCGGGTAATATGTAGAGTGTGACGTCACACTCTACACTACCAGCAAACTCCAAAGGCTTGCTGTTTGAGAAACGCAAGCTAGGCTTCACTTCAAGACAGAGAGGTCCTAATGACCTTGTCCAATGTCTGCGAGAGAGCCAACCCTTCTCACCCCAAACCCCAGGCATAGGCCAATGAACCGAGGGTCTTACCACCAAAGGCTTGCTATTCTCAAACAGCATGCAAAGCGGCACTTGTGCCAAATGTAAATAAATCTAGTTATCAAATTAGTATGATTAATTACTATAGCCTAACATAATTAAAGTAAAATTATATTAAATTAATCCATGCATTTGTTAACAAAAAAACCGCTAGTTCTTGTAACAAGCATTAAAATACAGCTTTCTTAAATAATTGCGGTGCAATACCTTTGCATTATAGAATAATTTATCTATATGTATTTGGCAACATGATTTCCACCCCCAAGAAGTTGAAAGTAGTAGAGGGATTCTTTTATTTTAAACTGATGTAATTAGTGCTCGTGGCTCTCTGGTGTTTAGTAGGTATTTTTGGAATTTCGGTCACGCTTTTTAGTTTTATAATTACTTATTTTATCCTAGATTGTATAGGCTTTATAATGAAATCCCGTAGAATGAACTTCACTTTCAAATAAAATTGGACAAAAAACTATAATCTTTGTGAATATTAGTGATTTTCTTTGACAGTGACAGTTTTATTATGTTGATCTTTGTGGCCTATATTCTAGTGTAGTGATATTAACAGACACTCTTCTAAGACCAGTGCACCATCTAGCAGAGGAGGTAAGAATCCTTACAAACAATTTAATTAAAGTTAGAAAGAAGTTGTTTATGTCTTATAAATTAAAAAAAGTCATGAGGAGAAGGGAAGGGAGAATCCGGCAAGTGTGTGGGAGAGGGGGGCGGGGGTAGAGAATATTGACCCTGCCTCTTTATTTTCACTTTGTTGGACATGAAAAATAACCTCTAAATAGCCAATATCTAATATTTTTCGTGAGGATGGATCACCAAACTTTTCTTGCGAATACTATAGCTGTTAAACTCATCAAATGCGCCACTACTCGCATGAAACTGTGTTCTAGCTTTCATGAGAAAGGTTCACAACAGTTAATCTACAACAGAAGACTTAGCAGAGCAAGAAAAGTTGTCAAAAACATATTTAGCATTTTAATGGTGGTTTTTAGGTCTCGAGGAAGTCAATACTCTAAAAACAAAAAAAAGCTGTGAAAGTGGTTCTTGCTTGTGTATAGCTACAAACTTCCTGAGAAAAAATTATTCATCAGAAATCTACAACCCCCCTTGGAACCTTTAACTATGAACACTTCGGTGAAGTAATACCTGTATTAAGGAGGGTTGAAGAGAGGCCAACAGGTACACTCACAAGGTTGAAAAGAGTTGCAAGAAAACCAAGCAAAATTGCAAAAAAATTTCAAGAATTTTTTTTGTACATACTTTGTAGCGACATAGGTAAAGTGTTGTGGTAGGACAACTACTAGATTTAACAACTGCGAAAGATAAAATTGTCAGTAAAACTATAGTACAATAATTATCCTTACCAGTAATTACATAAACAGTTTAAATTTAGATTTACATTGAATATGGTAGTTGTTTATAGTCCCCAAACTCCCAAAATTTTGGACTAAAATTTAGATTTACATTGAATATGATAGTCGTTTATAATCCCCAACTCCCAAAATTTTGGACTAAAAAAATCATATGAGTTTATTTTAAATAATAATAATAATAATGATTGTACAATTTTATTAAGGTGTGTTTTGTTCATGTAAAAAATATTAATTGTAATGTAAAATTATAAATACCTCGTCAATCTGTTTTGCATCTGACAACGAGGCATCTTCCTCATTGAAAGCTTCAGTTGTGTCATGGAGTCCATCTTGAAGTGAATGTTGCAGTTCATTTTGATTTATCAGGAAAATTAAGTTTTTTTTTAAATCTTTGTTTGTTCCTCAGCAGCCTTTCCACTTTGAGTTGGTTTCTTTTTTCCCTGTTAAATTGTGAATTCAAATTTCTAGTTTTCTTCTATATTTGTAGTGTTCCTCAGTTGGGTCCCACAGCAACCTTCGCTCCCTATACATATCTATAAGTCTGTAAATGTTTGCTTGCCTTCACTCCACCATTTCCCAACAGAATACTGCAATATATTATTAAAAGCACAGAGTAAATCGCCCGCAGGCTCGATAGAACTCAATTGAGAGGTTGTTTTGGGGAGGGTGGAGCAATGTAGCCAACTTGTTCGACAGTGTAAACATTATATAAAACAAAAGTTTCTTTGATCTTTACCACCACTTCACAAGAAATGTGCAATATGTTGTAAAATATTAAAACCATATTCGAATGATTTACCAACAAGTCGAACAACATTGTTTCAAAACCCGAAGTTGTACAACTTAATGCATAGTGTAAACACCCCTTTATGTTATTACAATGTATTATTTTGATAACACCTTCAACAATAATAAATACGTTTTTCCTGCAAAGTTTGTTCCAGAACCTTAATCAAATTATGTATTGCATTAACATAGCTAAATTATTGCCTTTTATAAAATTATGAAAACAAATATAAAATAATGAAATATAATTATTATAATAATCTATAATATGAAATTAGGTTTAATATATGGCTTTAATATACACTCTCTTTTAAAAGGTTATATGTTAATGATTTATCTTTAAATACAACAATAATACATTTTATTTATCTTCAACATGATCAATCTCATCTTAGTACTTGATTATGGAAACTCAATAAAAAGGAGTTTGACAAATATTATTAGCCAATGTTTAGTGGTGTGACTTCTTATCGAAATGAGATATGCAAGGTTGTGGGTGAGCTTATTTGAAATACAGTTACAGTATACAGTAAAACTAGCAATGATAATAAGAATAACTTGGAAGGTTATTTTTATATATTTATATTAAAGTAGCTCATATTATATGGTGGATTCAGTTTTAAGCAATGTTATTAGATATAAGTAAAGCATTTCACTCATTTTACCAAATATTAATGGTTATCTAACACTAAGCATTCATAGTTGTTTTAACAGAATACCTGAACTAGATAGTAAAAAAGAGAGAATAATATCCTAATATTCATATCAGTCAATAAACTGCTAAATGACAGAATTCTTAATTGCTTTTGTGGAGTAATCGATGAACATTGAGTTTTCTTCGATGATTAAATTTTTCATTACAATGTTGACACTTGTAGGGATTATCTCCAGTATGGATCAACTCGTGTTGTTTTAGAGTCGACTTTAGGGCAAAACAACTTCCGCACCAGATGCATTTATGCGGCCTGACACCAGAATGTAGTTCTATATGCTTTTTTAATGTATGGCTGTGCAAGAAATGCTTGTTGCATTGTTGACAATGAAATGGCTTGATGCCGCTGTGTGTCTTCACGTGTAAATCTAGAAGATCACGTTGAATGTATGCTTTATCACACTGGTGACATTTGTAAGGACGAACACCACTATGGCGTTTTATGTGCTTCTTAAGACCCTCTTTTGAAGTAAAAAATAACTCACATAGACCACACTGAAAAGGCTTTAATCCTATGTGAGTCATTTTATGCTGTTTAAGACTTACTAAACTAGAGCACAGCCTGCCACATATTTCACAAACATGCTTTGTAATATTTTTACGAATACCTTCATGGCCTAACAAATGAACTTGAAGTGATGCTTTACGTTTAAATGATTGAGAACATTTGTCACATATGAAGGGATAGATTTCTGTGTGTGATATGAAGTGATTATTTAAAGAAGATTTATCGCGGAATGACTTGGGGCACCGCGGACACACAACAGAGCGTTCCTTTGAATGTATCAGACTGTGATATTTTAAAGAATTTTGGTGTTTAAAAGTTTTACCACATAAGTTGCACGAAATGGGTATTTCAGAATGGACTCTCATATGTTTGTGCAAGTCGTTTTTGTACACATAGCTTTTGTCACATTGTAAACATTTGAACCGATCTGGACGCAGACCTAAGTGTATTAACATATGGTCTTGCAGAGATTTCTGATGTTTAAATACCTTATCACACAGGTTACACGAAACTGCTAAGTTTGGATGAATGCGACTGTGTTCCCATAGATTATTTTTGTAGAAGAAACTTTTGTCGCATTGTAAACATTTATAGCGATTGTGTTTTGCATGTGCTGACATATGTCTTTTTAATGAGTTTTCTTGTGTGAAATTCTTACTACACACACTGCAAGAAATAGATTCCTTTGGGGGACCGTTCATATGTTTTTGTGGATAATTTTTAAAACAGAAATGTTTATCACATTGAGAACATGCATAAATATTAGTGTTGGTTGTTGCAAATATTATGCTAAGATTATCATGACTTTGTTTTAGCACATTTAATTCAGCTTTTTGTGAAACATTGTTTGTCTTGATGTTTTAATGCTGCAGTAGGTCTGTGTTCTTAATTTAAAAACATTGTCTTGGTTAATAATATTTGTTACATAAATTTCTGGATCGCTTGTAGATGAATGTTGATGAGGTGAGTCAGATTCATGTTTTAGCCAAATTAAAGTTGTTTCTTTTTTGTGTCTGTTGTAGTAATTTCACAATAACTTTCATTTGAAGAACACCTGCCAAACACTTTCTGCAATAAAATAAAATAACTTGATTAGAGCTGATATATATTTATGTTACTTTTAAAAATCTTTTTACTTTTTATATAGACCAACAATAAATTAACCACCAATTATGAAATTGAATGAGTTACGAATGTTTAAATGACAGAACTATTTTCAAATTAAGGAAATTGAAAAAGAATATGCAGCAGCTAAGAACCTCTTTCAAATTAAGTAAATAGAAGAAAAAAACGCAGCAAACAAATACAAAAATAGAACACTACAAAATAAAATCATTATTAGTATTATTGTAGTTTCAATATTAAAAGTTCTTAGTTTACATTCACACGTTCAGAAAAAGTTTTGAAAAGAATGTTAGGTTATAGAATGGTAGAATATTATCTGTGATCAGATGGCAAAACCAGATTTGTGTACTTTTGCTTGATTTTTCGGGGGAGCTATTTGAAACCGTCGATCTCAATGAGAGGAATGTGAATACTAATAACTCAATTTTGCAAAAAAATTGAGATATAAGGTTTTGCCATCAAACCACAGATATGATAATACACAATTTAAGGAAACCTGAAAAGTTACTAAACATCTTATTAAGTTGCAGTCTCTTGCATTTAATGATAAAAATGCCATCTTAAAGACATTTGTTTTCCTGAAGATCACATAGAGGTTAAATTAATAAGAAGACAATACATTTTCTGGTTTTATAAGAGCCATATTAACTTGTTGGGAGACCCTTGCAATGTATAAAGTTCCATATTGAACCACTTCATCATTGGTCTGTTACAGGGTCAGATTTAGAGCTTGAGGACCCAACATTATACAAATATTTTGATTTCAATATTATATTATTTTTATTTATAAAATTAGCTGTTAAAAGTTTAGTACATAAGTGTATAAGCCAAATGGGTAGTAATACCGGTGCTAAGACAAAAAGTTAGATTTGTTTAAGGCAAAAACTTTTATCACATATTTTGTTTGCTTTTACTTAAAATTTATAAGAATATAAAAGAATGAAAAACCTTGTATTATTGCAACAGTGTATGGAGCACCTGTCACCTTCCCTTAAATGTGACTCTGGTCCGTGATCTGTTGAGGAAAGTGATCAAACTCATCAAGAAACAGTACCTTGGGACCTCATTATGCCATTTACCGTTAATAAAAACTGATTCTGTTCCAGGTGCTTCCAAAAATATTGAAAATATAAAGTGTGTGGTTAAGGAAAAATAGCAAGTGTATTATTTTTAGATAGTTAGAAAACCTGTTATTTTTGATACTGAAAGTTTAGAAAATACAGAATAGTAAAATATATGATATGATCTTGAGACTCAAAGAATTTGGTAGTATTTTAGTTGTGTTTTTAAAGAATCTGCCCTATAATTGATAATTTGTATTATATAAGTTTCTCTTTACTACCCATTAGGGTTATACGCTTATGTACTAATTAAGCTAGTGGTTTTAGGGATAAGGAAAGTTAAATATAGGTAGTGCACTCACATTTGCATGGAGGGTGAGTGGAAAACCATTATGGGGAAAAAACCTCAGTACACCCAACCAAGATTCAAACCTTGATCTCCCTGTCATTGGCAGTCTATTCGACTGCTAGAATAGCGCGTTAGACCACGCCGCTATCGAAGCGGGTTATAAAAGTATCAAACTATTAGCATCAGTAGTAACAGAATCTCAAAAAACAATGGTTTTAGCAGGCTGAAACTACGACAATGTTGACACTAAATTTGCTACCACCATAACACTAGGTTTCATAAGAAAGCGCCTGGATTTTTAACACACTAGATTTCACACAACTTGTGGGGACCAATCAAGAAGGTTTTTCATAATCTAATACCAAAATAAAACTACACACCGGCAGCAACCCCTCAAATATGCACCCAGGCCCATCAAAAGGAGAAATGAAACTTTCTCACCAAGGAACTGTTCTAGCTTTGAACATGTCTACGAAATTAAGTAGCATGGAGAAAATGTAATGTTGTCAAAAAGAGAGTATCCAATACAGAGGTCAAGCCCCACACATTAATATGAAGTAGAGCACCATTCTCTACACACAGTGAATTGGATTCGTTATACAATACTAAAGTCAAGATTATTCGTTTCTCGCTCCGAACATCACGAGAGGACTGTACCAGCATTCTAGTGACTGAATATAGAAGCTGAGGCCCTCTCAGAAAAGCCACACCCAGTGTGAGATGTCTCTCAAGGTCAATCCCCCCACCATTCTGTTGCAAGCTTTACACTAGCTTATAAGGCCAGTCTGAGCGGGCCTGTTTTTGCGTTTATGTATCTGTGTTTTAGTGTGAGTTTAGACTCAAGAAATAAAGTTACGAGTGAAAATGATTAATTAAACTCAATAAAGTAGATTCTTTATTTTAAAAGCTTAGTTTTCTTTATTAAAGCTGAAAAAAAACTTGATAGTAAACGGTTAGGAGCACATTAGCCTAATGACTACATTTATGCAGGTAGATGGCAAGGATTTTATTTTTCTAATGCTTTGTTTGAAAAAAAAAATTGTGGTCAACTGTGGGTGAAGAAAAACAGAACTTATTTTGTTTTTATTGTTTATTATTTAGTGGTGAGGAGTTGTGGAAAGCGAGACTGTAAGGATCTTTAACATTTGAATGAAAGAATTAAAAAAACAAGAGGAATGTGTAAGTCATTTGAAAAATGCATTTAAGATTAAAACATTTTGGGACAGTGACAAATTTTGTGTATCTTGGCAGAATTTTCTGTAAAAATGGAAGGAAAAATAGTGAAATTGACAGACAGGTGAATGCATCTCGGAGAATAGATGGATGGGTGTGGACTATTGCAAAGAATGAGGTAGTTTCAAAAGATGAAATGATGGCAGTTTATAAAAGTGTGTTAACGCAAACATTGTTTTATGGATGTGAAGTGTGGGTTTGTCAGGGGAAACACAAGAGCAAGGTGGATGTGGTTAGAATGTGATATCTAAACAAATGTATGCGGAAAAACCCAAAGAGACCGAATCAGTAATGAATGGGTGCTGAAGGAGTCCGGTTTAAGAGGTAATCCAATAGAGCAATGCGAAAAGAGGCATCTTTGGTTGGTTTGGGCATGTTGAGAGAATGAGTTTGGATTGAGTGACGAAGGAAATATGTGAATATATAGTGTGTGGATTAAAAGGAAGGAGTAGGCCATGTAAGACATCGTTAAATGTTGTAGACGAGTGTGTGAAAATGAGAATTATTAAGAGTTTTGAGAATAAAATAAGATGTATCTGATTACCAAACCCTTCCTTCACCTCTGACAAGACATCTTGTTAATGTGGGGAATGCCAGGCCTCCACTGTGGTTCAGATTCCACGTTAAACTGTAGGTCCTTCATTTCATCTCACAATCACCCTACCATTACACATTAGCGTAAGTGCGTATAACCCGAACGGGTAGTAAGACGCGGTGTTAATAATAATAATAAGAAGAAGAATTTAATAATGAGTAACTTGAGCTTGTCATTTCTTACACATAATTTAAATTCATGGTCGAATGAGGACAAACATTTCCTATTCTACTGAGAGAAGTCTCTGATCATGCACATGTCCAAGTCTCCCATAATGGTGCCAACTTACACGATGAATGTGCCGCAAGAACTTACATTAAAAATGCTGTGGATAAAAAAAAAGATTGAGAGCCACTGCTTTAGAAGTATTTTCAAGCTCATTTATAAAAGAAACTATTGGTAAAGTCTGTTCAGCGTAAGAATTGATTTCTGAAAGGCCTTTTTCCCTGCCAGAAATATATTATCTAGTAGGATATTGGTAGGGAAAAAGACCTTTCAGAGAGTAATTCCTACCGTGAATGGATTATAACAGCTATTCTTAATTGGTTGAGAGGGGATAAAACTTTCTTTTGGAAGGTACCTATACAATGGGCGCCAGAGAATTACATTGGACTTCTAAATAAGTGTGTGATTTTCTTACCTGTGCACAAGTTATGACAGTTTAAAAAACAATGCTATCAGATGTCAAAAGGTGAATTAAAATGCTCCAAAAGAACTAAAAAACATTATATGCCCTGTTATAAATTTCACTGCATTTCAATAATAACAAATGATGTGAATGGTTGTATTATTTTCACATTGTATCCTCTAAAAATAGTAAAAGTTATTAGTGACATAAACACCTAATTTAAGGGAGCAACGAAGTAGGGTAAGGTTGGTTTTCATAAGTTTCAGGCCTGTATTTATAATCTAGTCTCAGGATTCAACCAATATCCCAGTAAATAAAATAACAAGCAGTTCAGGTAATATGGGGTGGATTGGTCGATCTCTGAAACTTGGCCATAAATACCGCATTAAATTAACAGGTTAGATAAAAGTTAGTTACATTTCCTTGAATTTTGTTGTATTTTAATTATTTTTGGTTAATTCAGATTAAAAAATAATAGTTTGGGGTAGCTCAAATTAATGTTAGGTTAAATTTCCTAGGTTAAATTACATAAATTAATTAAAGTTTAGATCTGTTTCCTTAAGCTAAGTTTAATCGAGTTAATTCATACTTTGTTGACAACGTAAAACTCGTAGAAAAAAACAATGCAAGCCCCATTGGCCATATAGTTGTAGCCTTCAAGAACAATTAAATACAAATTACTTTGTTCAAAGTGAGAATTGTGATTATATTTCATGTTCAAGGTGAAGACTGTTCACCAAGTTTGTTCAAACCAAAATATGTTGAAAATTATTTAGTTGTTTAGCCTGCCACCAAGTGATTATTAAAAAACACATCATCATCATTATCATCAGAAGCAACTGTTTCCAGCATGTGGCTAGGACAAATTAGTACAATATCTCACTCGTCCTCCTTTATTTCCTTCCATTCTTCTCCTCTCACGTGAACACTTTCTGTGATCTGCTCCTCCCATCTCTTTCATGGCCTCCCTTGTTGTCCTTTTCCTAAACACTTTAGTTATAACATTCTCTTCGGCATCCTCTCTTTTTCCATCCTCATTACATGCCCATACCATCTCAGTCTTGCTTCCTCTATCATCTCATGTACTCCTAACATCCTCATTACATGCCCATACCATCTCAGTCTTGCTTCCTCTACTATCTCATGTACTCCAACATCCTCATTACATGCCCATACAATCTCAGTCTTTCTTCCTCTACTATCTCTAATACTCCATGTACCCCTACTCTTCCCCTGATAACTTCAGTCCCAATCTTGTTTCTCCTCGTGACAGCTAACATGATCCTCACAAACTTCAACTTCATTCGAATGGCCTCCACTTTACTGAGAATGAAGTTTGTGAGGAGCTTGTTAGCATGTTTAAAAAACTGTGATCTTATTTCAATTTTATTTGTCAATAGTGCAGCAGTGTCAGTATAATAATACTAATTATAATTAAAGTAGTTTAGTGAAGTTTGTGATACTTTAGTCCGATTCTGAGTTTAATCTAATGATAGTTAATTGTTGTAATAACACACGACAAAGTGGTCCCTATTTTGAAATGCAAGCTTATCAGAGCTGACTTTTCTAAATCTTTTAAAAGGAATATTTAAATTGTAAATACCTTTAATACAAATCAAATGTTAAAACACTGCCATAATCTAGAAAATATATACATCAAAGGAAGATGGAACAGTATTAGGTTTTTTTTACATCCATGACCGTTTCCAGTCTGCGGCCTGGGTCCATTTTTTAATCAACCCATATATTTTCCACTACCACTGTCTTAGCCCTGCTAAAAAAAAGCATAGTAATGTTAAGGTTATAACTATACAGTCTAGGTTAAATTACTATAAACCTTAGCACAGAAAAAGGTACATATTATTGCTGCATTAAACTGTTTTAGGCTATATACTCATTTTTGTCCAAATATGTTAAAGGTTATTATTACAATGGGGTCTGTGAGTTCTAGACTTTTATAGACTGAGCCAAGCTCAAGCTCAATATGTATATACTTTTAAAACTTATGAAATAGTAGATTTGCAAGAAGTTTAAATGTATAATAAACAACCCGAGTTGTCCTGATGTGTTTCAAAATTGGTTGACGTCTAGTGATTAGTTCAAATATTGCATACACATACAACACATAAGAATTTTCCTTTTAACATTATAAAGAAAAGAACAAATTAATTTTTTAAATAGTTAGTAGGCTATATATTTAATATAATGACAAATTTTTTAATGGAGAAAACAAAATATAAATTTTAGATCTAAAAAATTGTTTTCAAAACATCATAAATACTTTTATTAATTATTATTATTATAGTATTTTGTCAAATACACATTTATTTATGTATCTCTTATCAATAAACATAGTTACAAAATGATTTATAATATGAAAGCAATCTATTGACATATGAAAGTGTGGTAAAGTGTTGTCACACCATAGAAACAAATAGTACATCTTTATAAAATAAATAATTTATACATTAAAGTATATCTAATAATACTATTTAATGTTGTGTAACAACTAGATACAATGCTACCACTACTGTCCTTAGTATCATAAGCATAATTAAGGTATGTTTCAATATCAAGAACATAACCTGAACTGCAGATCAACTAATCCTTTAGTTCTGTGTATGAAGATCAACCTTAACTCATGTATAGAAAATAATTAACAGATATGAAGTTTCTATCGATCATCTAGACTCTGTCTTTGTGAAGTAGTCGATGGGCGTAAAGTTTCCTCCTGTGGTTAAATCCAGCGTTACATTCCTGACACTTATACGGATTTTCCCCTGTATGGATTAGCTCATGTTGCTTAAGTGTGCTCTTTGCAGGAAAATTCTTCCCGCACCAATCACAACCGTATGGTCTTTCACCCGAATGAAGTTCCACGTGTTTTTTTAACGTGGATTTATAAAAAAAGCACTTGTTGCAGTATTTACAAGGGAACGGTTTCAAGCCTGTGTGTATTTTAACATGACTTTCCAGCTGATCCCGCCAATAATATGACCTGTCACATTGTTGGCACTTGTGTGGCCTGACGTTGCTGTGGTGAACGACATGTCTGTTTAAATAACCTTTCGTGCGAAAACACAACCCACACAAATCGCATTGAAACGGCTTTTCCCCCTTGTGTATCATCATATGAACTTTGAGATTCGTCATATTGGAGAAAAGTTTCCCGCATTCTTCACAAACATGGTTTTTACTGAGTCCTTTGTGTGATAGGATATGAGTGTTGAGGGTTTTCTGGACCCGAAATGACTGCGAACATTCTTCACATTTGAAAGGGTAGTTGTTTGTATGTGATATGGAGTGTGTTTTAAGAGAGGAAGTGTTGCGAAACGACTTGGGGCATTGCGGACACTTCACGGGCCGCGCGTTCGCGTGTATTAACATATGATATCGTAAAGATTGTCTATACTTGAAGGATTTTTCACACGAGTTGCATGAAAACGTCACGTTTCGATGTACACTCATGTGTTCTCTTAAACCATTCCTGCAACTATAACTTCTGTCACACTGCACACACTGGAAACGATCCTTCTTATCGTTTATTGCTTCTACGTTGGAGAGATCCGATTTGTGTTTCTCTGTATTTAAAGTAGTATTTCGCTCTAGATTTTTTTTAGTTGATGGATTTTCAGCATCAGCTCCAGATTCATCCTGGAATGAAATAAAATAACTTGTTTGTAGTGTATAATACTAATTTGGCTTTGAAGAGAACACAATTGTGTCAGAATTCAAATTGTGTAAGTACGTGTTAAGAATATGCAGTTAAATTATTTTTTTTAATTCTGTGAAAAACTAAACAAAAATAAATACGCATGTTTTAAGAGCGAGAACCAAAAAATGAATAGTTTAGTTGATGATAATATGGTTTCTTTCAAATACACCTAAATAAGGATTTTTTTATTTATGTTTGACTAAAGAAATTTTAATTGATGATTTATTGGTAATGAAATTAGACATGAATAAATAAATATTAATTAGTTTATAGCTAGTTTAGCAAGATTAGTATTTCAATAGACTATACATGAATGAAGTTAATGTTTAGATAGGCATGTGCTTATGTCAAAATTGTCTTATTTGATAAACTTAAATCACAATATTAAAATTTCCCATTTCTTCGGTTTCACATTAACTTAGCGATTTCAAATATAAAGTTATGTAGACTCAGACTCAATAATATTAAGGTGTGTTAACCGAGTGTCCAGCCACCTGGATAACAGGGAAAAGTCTGGGAATTTCTAGAATTTTCACATATTCACTCAAAATTATGCAATTTTTATTTACAATAGTCAAAATTACATTTTTCTTCCAGTTAATACTCACTGCTAATCTAATTTAACACAATTTTGTCCCTGTTGAGTATAATAAATCTCAATTTTTAAAGTCAGCATGTGAAACTCATGTCATCTTTTCCCCCATCTACCGCACATATTCAGCCAAAGTTTAGTGATTATTATGCGCGTGAATTCAATCCCACTATAGGAAGAATAAACTAGAAAGGAATGGGTCGCCCGACAGTTTTAAAATGTACTGGTGTAAGGCGATATTTTAATGTCTCGATCTGATCACACTACCTAACAGCCCTTTTCTTTAGGGTAAGTCCCTTTATTGAGTGACATAATTTCAGGATGTGTATGGGTCTAAAAATATTACTGCATTAAATTGCGATCTTAATAAAATAATATTTGTAATATATAATGATTGGAAAAGTTGGAAACTGACTCTGGAAAACCTGGAAAAGTCAGAGAATTTTAAAATATGGGTTTTCTGGACACCCTGGTTAACTCTGAGAGGAATAGTAATTCCATAAAGTGTATATTAATATTGTCCAATTTTTATCTGACAGCTAAAACATTTAATAGATCTACTTTTACATATTGATACGTCAAGTCATGTATTCTGCAGCTGTCACATTTGATAAATATCGTCAATACCTATAATATAACTCTAATAAAGTAGTAAAATGTTATCAATTTTGGCCACAAAAGAATGTGTTTGTATTTTCTAGAAGGTCATTTCTAAAATAATTTGACTATATATTTGAACATCTAGACACATTTTAAACCAATAGAAAGTAAAGCTCAAGGCATTAAAATTTGAGTTTGATTATTTATTCTTTGTTATAATTTGTATAAATATTAATTACAAGCAGTTTGTAATTTACTGCATCATTGCTTAGTCCCAGATGTGACTTATTTAAAACCATTACTATTCGTATTGGTGATGGAAATAATCATGAATGGTGTGGCAGGGAAAATGGGTGAGGAGAAAATGAAAGCAATGATGTTTGCTGAGGACTTGATGGTATTGGGGGGAGAGGAAGTACACGGGTCTGACACCTTAGCTCAGTCGGTAGTGTGTCTGTCTACCGAGTGGTCCCGGGACAGACTCCCGGCATGGCTGAAAAAAATTATTATTGATGAAATGTGTGTTTCCATTTCACATTGACGAATTAACAGCTGAGGACTGGTTGTTGTGCCAGTCCTAGTCTTAAGTTATATTATAAGGCATATGAAGCTACGACAGAACTAGCAAGCCGGTAGTGGAGAATATACGACTTGAATAAAAAATGTACCCAGGGCACAGGCTGGAAACAGAAATGGATGTAAAGTAAAAAGGAAGTACCGGAACAGCTGCTGGAATTGAATGAGGAAGGGAAAGAGTGAGGAATGAAATTTAGTATGGTGAAAAATGAAGTGATGATGATGATGATGATGATGACTAGGCAGAGAAAGGCGATATAACTGGATGGAGTAGTTTTGAAAGAAGTGAAGAGCGGAGTGTGATTGGGACCAAAGGGGGTATGAATTCGGGTTCAAGGGGTACATGAGATAGTTGAGTAAGCAAGGATGAGATTGTATGGATACATGGTGAGGAGTGAAGGGGAAAGGGTATATAAAATATGTACAGAAGAGACCGCAAGGGAGACCAAGGAAGAGATGGAAGAAACAGATAGCAAGTGTGCAAGTGAGAGGAGAGTGAAAGAGGGTGCAGGAGGAAGAATAGTGGAAGGACAGAAGGAGACGAAGGCATTTATACTAAACGGACCTGGAAGAATAGTGGAAGGACAGAAGGAGACGAAGGCATTATACTAAACGGACCTGGAAGAATAGTGGAAGTACAGAAGGAGACGAAGTCATTATACTAAACGGACCTGGAAGAATAGTGGAAGGACAGAAGGAGACGAAGTCATTATACTAAACGGACCTGTCAACAGGGCTGAAACAGTTGTAGTAGTTTATGTTGATGATGATGATGAATGAGCAGAGTGTTTACAATCGCATTAATATTGAATATATAATTTAACTAATATTGGATATAAACATATAATTTATAAGAGACAAATAAAGGATTTTTTAAAATAATTTCAAAATATTAGAATTTATTTAAAATAACCTAAACAATTATAAAAACAAATGTGTTGAAATTTTACTGGAATAACAATTAAAAAAGCTTATGATTTAAACCAGTTATATAACTGATTAACATTTTAAATGCAATTAATAAAAGAATGATAGTTGCAATGTATGAGCCTATTATTTATAATTTAACTTTGTATTATTACAGTTTATGTTAAATTTGATAGTGAAAAACAATATTTATGACCAAAACATTTCTTGATGAAGGTGGTTTTTAGGTAAAAAGTGCGGCCTATTTTCGGCAATTCTTAATTTTTTTATTTACTTTTTTTCAAATTTCCCAAATTTTCAAGATTCATTTTTAACTTTAAAAAGGAGATCAAGATTTTTTTTTCTGAGTCTCACACATCTCTAATTTATATAGTTTATTTTAGGAACAAATTATGTCTGCCATCAAGAGATAGTAACAAGATTAAGAAGAGCATCGATCGTAAAATAGTCCTTTCTTAATATTATGTAAACGACAGATCAATCAAAACAAGATAACATTCCTTCCATACAAACAGTATCAGAACATGTCGGAACATCTTCACCGATTCTTGAGGTATCTTTTAACTCCGGTTGCTTTGTTTACAATATCGCTTACATTTTAAACTGTACTTCTTGTTCACCCTGAAAGCATGCTTACCTTGTATGTTTCCACTATGACGTAGCTTATAATATAGGCCCAGAGTGTAACTAGTCAAGGAGAGACTGTTTTCTTTCACGGAGAATGGAGTGTACATTGTGTTTTACAGTGGGTTTTTTTAGATATGTTTACACTAATGGTGTATGAAAGAGGTAGATACAATTTAGTGGATATGTAGCCACATTTGTTGGAAGGGAAAGCGTAGGACCGTTTAGGAAAAACCTCCACCAGTACACCCAAATGGGATCCAAACCTCAATATCTTGGCATCATAGGTTCCGTCTATTGCAACTGTGAAACGTTAGCCCATTTTACCACTGACCCGTGTCCTATTGCAGTTATTAGAGTTAATAGACAAAACATTCAAAAACAAACAAATATCTTATTGCAGATAATCAATACAATTTAATGAGATAATAAAAGTAAATTCTTGTAATCATCAACATAATTAACAAACTTATATCGTGGTTATTTTTTCAGATATTCATATGGTTGGGTTGGTAGTGCTTGAGAACTCCTGATTCTTTATAAACATTAAGAATTAATGATGTTGACATTTATATACATTTAGCACAACCAAATAAAAAGGAAATAATTGAAATATTAATAAGATATTTTGAAATATATAGGATAAATAAAATATTGGCAATAGCTGTAAAATATAAAAAATATAGTTTTTTAAACCAGTGTAATCTATTTTAATTAGATTCTGTAAACACATCATAGTCTTCACTTTGAACATTATAATTATTAATTAAAGTCCTTTTTTAGCTTTAAAAGCAACATTACACCTATTCTAATATAGAAACCAATTTCTTGGGAAATATACTAAATAAACACAAAGTTGTAATTATAAGAGGAATTTTAAAAGATTTCTTAAAAAAAAAAATACAATAAAATGTGTGTCCATTCCTTTGGGAGAAGAAGGAACAGGGCAATGGACATATAAAACAAGTATTTGTATTTGTAAAAAAGTTTGTAGATACAAAATTAGACAATAATTATTATGCTGGAGGAAATGGATTAATGTGATATATATCACAGATAATATGTTTAAATAAAGACTTATTTACAAACTTCTATTTGTTTGAATATTAGAACATGTAGATAGATATTTTAAAGCTTCAAGAGAAAAAAATTAATCATGTTTGCATTAATCACATGTGTGTCTCAATGGCAGTGTGTTTTAATATTACGTGAGGGGACAGAATTTTAATGGTTCA
This sequence comes from Timema shepardi, assembly GCA_902151425.1. Classification (NCBI taxonomy): domain Eukaryota; kingdom Metazoa; phylum Arthropoda; class Insecta; order Phasmatodea; family Timematidae; genus Timema; species Timema shepardi. The sequence continues at coordinate 82,151 of CABFVX010002939.1, read as the reverse complement.
AATCTTAACTGACTGTATTGGAGGTGTTTTTTCTACAAACATACTTATAGTAAAACTCTTCTATTATATCCCTTTAAATTAAATTGGTGATTTCTTTTGTGTTTAATGCACAACCACAAAACCAAAATATAACCATTTGTGTCGCAAATTATTTTATGATAAAATATTAGAACAATGGTTCCCAAACTCTTAGAATTTCGGCCCCCCCCCCGCTCCACCTTTCCAAGCCATCTAGTAGTAAATGACACAATGGCAAATAGTAAGCAGAAATGCAAATGACACAATGGCAAAGAGGAAGCAGTATTGCAAATCACAATGGCAAATAGTAAGCAGAATTGAAAATTACACAATGGCAAAGAGGAAGCAGTATTACAAATGACACAATGGCAGAAAGTAACCAGTATTGTAAATTACACAATGGCAAAGAGGAAGCAGTATTACAAATGACACAATGGCAGAAAGTAACCAGTATTGTAAATGCCACAATGGCAGATAATAAGCAGTATTGTAAATGACACAGTGGCAGAGAGTAAGCAGAGTTACAAATGACACAATGGCAAAGAGGAAGCAATACAACTGAAAACTGGCGCAAATTTAAGCAGAACTTTGAAATGTATATGTTAGCTTCAGGAAAAACTGAAAAATCATCGGAAGTGAAAGCAGCAATACTTTTAACCTTGTTGGAGAAGCTGTAGAAGTACAAAACACATTCAAGCTAACTAATACAGAAGGTAAAGACTACAATACATTACCGGCTGCATTTGAGGCATATGCCAAACCAAGGAAAAACATGCCATATGCATGATTTCTGCTGTATTCTCATAAACAAAAAATGGAAGAACCTTTTGACCATTTTGTTAAAGACCTTAGAAAACTAATTCAAACATGCTAGTTTGGTGATCAAGCTGATGACATTGTTCGGGATTGCAATTTCATGTGGACAAATGATCCTGCATTGCAAAAAGAATTTTTACAAAATCTAAGCCTGACGTTAGGAAAGGCTTGTGACCTAGCAAAGTGGTTGAGGTTAGTCGAGAGCAACTAAGCCATCTACAAACATCAACATCGTCAACTCCAGTTCTAAGCTCAGGGCCGGTTGTTGTGGACATTGTGCATAACCAATTCAAGAGTTGTCAACAAGAGAAATATCCAGTGTAATCGAAATACATATTTAAATGTTGCTGGTGCAACACTACTCATGAAAGGCACAAATGTCCAGTATATGGTAAACAATGATCAAAGTGTGGCAAACATAATCATTTTGCTAATGTATCTCAATATATCAGACAAGTGAAGACTTTACAGCACAATAATAGTGATAGTGGATGTTGACGGTACTACAATTTTAGTTCTAGATGCATGTGTGAATCTGAATCTAGATCTAATCAAAAGAGTGAAAGTGATTAAATTGGAAACTTGTGAAATTGAATTTGATATTAATCAGACAGTGTGTCAGAAAGCTAAAGTATTAATAGAAGAGAATAAAGAAATCTTCACAGCACTTGGAGAATTCCCCAAAACATTCACAAGAACGCTAGGCATCAAGCTAGATCACCTAGACGTCTGGCACAAACTGTGTACAGTAAACTCAAGTAAATTTTGGACAAGTTGGTCAAGGATAAAATTGTTGTGAAGGTTAAGGAGTCCAGATCGTGGGTACGCAATCTAGTCAATGCCGAAAAACCTAATGGTTTATTAATTAATTGAAACTCCTTATGAACCCCATCATAATTCTGATGAGCCTGTTGTGGATAACGCAGCTGTGAATGAAGACAGAAGTAATACATCTGTTGATATCACAAATGATGTAGATGGTAATGCTAAATGTGTAAAACCTACACAATATCAATAAGGGTGAGGTGTTATAAGTACTGTACCAGGGAAGTTAATGTATGTTGGGTTGGTAACACAAAGGTTATCAGTTAGCTCTAAAAATACAATGTGATCTGTAGTTAGTAGTTATCTATCATCTGTATGTGAAACAATGCAGTTACAATACTAGCCATTATAATAACAATGTTAATCTATTATTATTATTATTATTATTATTATTATTATTAGCACCGCGTCTTACAACCCGTTCGGGTTATACGCACTTACGCTAATGTGTGATGGTAGGGTGATTGTGATATGAAATGAAGGACTTACAGTTTAACGTGGAATCCGAACCACGGTGGAGGCCTGGCATTCCCTCACATTCACAAGATGTCTTGTCAGAGGTGAAGGAAGGGTTTGGTAATCAGATAAATTTGTGCCGGGACCTGGGATTGAACCCCGGCTGCAAGCACAGAAGTTTGACACCTTACCCCTAGACCGCCAGGTCACCCAAAATGTTAATCTAAAGATCAGTATTATTATGTCTTTCAACTAACACATAGTAGTACACAAAACAGAAGCTTCCCATGAAGTAGTCTATAATGGAGTATTTTAATGCGGTTAATTTGTTATTACTAATTATTAATACTATAGCCATTTAGGAGGAGTCAGTCAAAATCTGAGAGTAGAAAAATAAAGCACTCAGAGTTGAAGGCTTGGCTTACTGACTCCAAAGACCTGCCTATTAGTTTAGTAATCATTCAAGATACTTCCACTTCTTATTTTTGTAGCTTTTTATTATGGCAAATATTTCGATCACATGATTTTACATCCATTAAAATATATATTAGATGACTTTCTTTTTTTGTCTAAACAAATTAATTAATTTGTTGTTTACATTTTTATTCTTACTTTTTAGAGTTGTGTAATATTAACTTGTTAAGGAAACATATTAAACGTTTTCAAAAATATGCACGTTTGACAATAAAAATGTTGTATGGGCAGAATAAAACCAAATAAAAATAATTTAATTAAATTATCAGCATGTCATGTGCAAACCTTATTGAACTAACAATTCTCCACCAAAATCTGAGTTTTCTGAATTAATTTAAATTAATATTTTTTTATAAAATGTCCAGGTGTCGTTTTTCAATTTAAATAACATAATATAAAAATGTTTTACTCAAATTAAGCTATTGTTGTGGGCAATAAAAATTTAGGTGTGAGTCTATTATAACATCAATTTTTCCCACACTTATAATTTTGAAAATACATTAAAAAGATTGACATGCCATTTTACTAAAAATTTCACCCAAAAAACATACAAGTTGTGGTAAAACAGAGGCAGGCACATGCAAAATGGTTGGTGGGCACCATGGTGCAAGAGACTGGACTGACGATGACAAGATCAGGATTCAAGTCTCCAAGAGTGGTGCTTCCAAAATGGTTTTCTGCTCTTCCTACACGCAAATTTATGTACACTTCCTATACATTCAACCTTCCTTGTCCCTAGCACATAGAGTAATTAGTTTATATATATCCTGAATGGGTTAGTTGTATGGGGTGACAAACAAAATTATAAAAATTTCTCTATTTTGTTATTTGATTAAAAAGTTTTAATTAATTTAAAAGAATCAAAAATATGTGTCTATTAGGCTGCTTATCTAACAGTGTTAAAAAAATAGTGGTTGACTTATTATTTTTGGGATAAAAGTATTCTATAACATATTCAGATACAATGATAATAACATATTTACTAGAAAATGCCTCTATATTTATGCATCAGTCAAACTACTCTAAATATAATGTTTGCTGGACCTTTAGTATTAAATTAATTACAGTATGTACTAACTTGCTCTAGAGATTTTGCCATATTTATTCAGTTCCAATTCAATGTTGAATGTGAACTAAATAAGAATTCAAGCATAGTTTTTGATACGAGAATAAAAAACATGAACTAATAATATTTTTGAATCTCCTAGGAAATAATTTATACATTTAGAGGTATGTGCACGCTATAATAATTATTGCTATCATCAATAGTTCAAAACTAAATACATTTTCCCCCTTATATTAATAGCACCCATCAATGAGATGTTAACCTACTTGTTTTATTAAGCTGCCAGGCACCATCAATGGTTTGAACTTTACTATCTAAGAGGGATTTAAAACAACGCATCAGCATTCAACTAGAAAGATGATGAAAAGGGAAGGGGGTATCCCCCAATGCATCCAACCCATATTCAAACCAAAATATCCTGGCTCACACCCCTAACTTTACAGAATTATTTTAGTTCTTTACAGTGGAAGTTTAGGGAACACAAATTAAAGGCAGTATTTTTGCAGTTTTTATATCAAAACTTATTTTTGGTAAAATTAAATCAAATATTGTTCCAGTAGAAACATAAAGAGTTTAATTTTATTCACATGTTAACCTCGACAATTCTTGAATATCTGTCAAGGGTGTCTCGGAATTTAATGACAACTTTTTATCTTCATGCCACTAGAACAGTTGATATTGCCAGGTGTAGAAAATTAAAATCTATGTTTCTATTAGAGCCATGTTTAAATTATGTTGGCCGAAAAAATGTTTTGCTATAAAATTACAAAAACAATTATCTTTCCTCGCATGCCCCACACTACTATCTTAATGTTCATCAAGTTGAGCTGCCGCAGAAGTATCACTGAGGGGCCTTATTCAATTAACAGTCAATGTTACAAGTTATTTTATTTACCTTTATTTTCTTTGAGACGCACACTGCCAAGTCTGGTTCCACACAAATATCTTCTGGCTCAACCTTTACTGGGCCGGAGGTTTGTGCAGACACTTCCATTTAAAGCCACTAAAAACAACCAAAGAAATATACATAGCTCTTGTTGGATTTAACAATCTACATGGGATGAAACTTAGGATCCTAAGATCAGTAGATATTGTTATTAGTTCGAGCCCACCCCCTACCCTTATGGAATAGGTATGAGAAAGGTAGAGTTTTTGTTAATATGTACCCACATTTGTCTGTACAAAGGAAGAGTAGGATACTGGAAAAAAGCACCGAAGGTTATCTTAGTCGATATGGCGTGATGCACACTTGGGCAATACGATTTATATGGTGCAATCATCGCGAGGTGGGACTTTTTTCTTAAGATAATTTTGCTACACATTAAAACGAGCCAATCTTTAGGCAGGAGATATATTTTAGAGTGTCCCTTTTATCAGTTGTAATCATGAGTTCTTTGAGTGGAGATTATGCTCCTGTCATGTATTGGTATTCAAAGAACAGGAAAAGGAAGAGCTGAAAGTATTGGGTGCATCCTATAGTTTAATTAAGCTGTGACACAGCTCCGCAGTAGTTTCAAGAGAACTCTCTCAGCATGGTCTTCCAGACCAAACCTGTCATGTCAGCTTTACTGTATTCTTTAAGAATATAGTTCCATAATATTTTTGCACCATATTAATTAAAGAAATTAAGAATGTTTTTTTGACTTGGCTTGATCTAGACATGTCGTCACTTTGAAATATCTTAGGATACCTACTGAGCTAAGAGACTAGCAGAGTATGTCGCTTTAATACACACATCTTAAGATAGATGTCGCCATCATACTGGTGAGTACCTGTTTTGTCATTTCCATACAGTTTGAATGTGGAAAAGCAATATCTAACTTAGAATAAAATTATCACGTATCACTTACAACCTTTCGATTTGTATTGTATCACCCTGGTTGCCTATACCCACCAGAAGACCGTTTTTTCCCTTCCATGACCCTCTGCGTAACATCATCCAGGCGCTTAGCGACAGGGATTCATATCAAAATTATTGGCTTTATGACTTTCTTGTTAAAAATAACCATAATCATGATTGTGATCACTAAATTTAATTTCAAACAAAAATGAATTATTTATACAATCTAATAATAACTGTCAATAACGGTGAAGATTATTTGGTAAATATAGTTCCCTTAGTTTGGGTTTGGAAATTAAAACAATCATGCTATTGGTGCTTATTACTGATATTAGTTTTTACTCTCGGCAAGTCTTGGTACCCATTCAGGTTATGTTTGTGTAGTTATAAAGTTAATTGTACTGTTGCTGTGTGTAACCAGAATTACCAAAAGCAAATAAACTCAAATGATAGACTAATTAGTTGCCCTTTTATAACCATTAAAGATTCAAAAATACACAAAAATGGGCAGGAGGATAAGAACTGGAAGTTGAAATGTTTCATGTTTAGTCTGTGAAGATGATGAACCAAACCCTAACTATGAACATCTTTACTTGGTTGGAAAATAAGAGTTAAAACCAACGGCTGTATTGTTTTTAAAATGGCAGAGTGATTAATTGATCGGTGCAGAGAAAATAAAGGAGACTGTAACTCACTTTTGCGCGTTGGTAGGGGTGTGAAAAAAAGTATCAATACTTTACTAATAGCGATATTTTCCTTTCAATACTAGTATTTTTTAACTCGATACTTATTTTCCGATACTTTCACTGATATTTGTACTCACACTCCGGTATTGGATCGGTATTGAAATGTCAAATTTTTTTTGCTATCTTCACTTATGCTGGGATTGATTGTTTATTAGGGTGAACTGTGGAAAAAGAACCAATTACACTTTCTCAATTCTCATTAATTTTCTGTATGACAAACAACCCTAGCCATTCAACCAGATATTTTTTTGTAATTAATCAAATTCCCAACTTATTCCCTTTTTTCCCGACCACTTCAAATTCCCGAATAATCCCAGTTTTACCGGATTGGAGACACCGTGTCGATACTTTTTCTTTCGATATTTTTAGTAAGTGTGCAGTATCGATAATTTTCTTTTGATAAAACATTTCTACAGGTGAAGGTAAGAAAAAGCATTATGTCATGTAGAAATAAATGTTTAACAAGGTTATAAACAACTTATTCCATATGTTATTATCAATCTAATAAGGCATAGGCTCAATAAACGTTGTGAAAAAGATTTTTTTTCCTAAAACTAACCAAATGGGCCTTTCTCTTGTTTTTTTAAAGCAGGTTTAATATATATTATTGTATGAAAACTAATCAAAACTATTTTATGGCTTCCTATAGCCTATGTAGCCTATAATTTATTACTATAGTTTTGAATGTAAAAATTGTCACCATGCCTCAAATGTGCAATAGTTGGCAGCTGGACACTCCTCAAGACCAGTTAAGTCCTTGCAATGTTAGAATGGGAAGCTTTACAGGCCAAGAAACCAATAAATGTATAATTATAATATTCACACGTCAAGTACCAATATGATTTCAAATTTATTTAATTTAATGATTGTGTGTATTATTATCATTAAAACTCTTTTGATGAATTTTTGTAATAAGCCCTTGCCCCCCTCCAAAAAGGTTTGTGTGCTTTACACCTAATTTCAATAGACTGTTTGACTCCTTTAAGGCTTACAGGGTTCCTACACAAAATAATTACATTTTTTCCAGTATTTTTCAAGGATTTTCTACAATTTTTCCAGGAAAATGTATAAAGTAATCATGGCAAAATACACATAATTACATATTTTTTATTTAATTCAGGCTCCCGACTCCCGTACACCTTTTGACACCATTTAATTAATTTAATGATGCAACGAGATATTCAAATAATCAAAACATAACATGAACTCACTTTCAAATATGGTAGTCATTGGTGAAATGTGTGTTTCCCCTTTCACAGTGATGAATTAACGGCCGGGGGCTGGATGTTGTGTCTGTTCTAGATATAAGTTGATGTATAAGTTGTGTGCAGATATAATCATTCAGTTTATAAAGTGCATGTTAAGTACCCCAGCTCTCATCGTTCTCTTTGTGCATGATACTGGTAGTTTATGTTATGTGAATTACAAAAATAACAATAATACAACCTAGTTTCATAATGAATGATTCCGTAGCTTGATGAAAAATTTAATGGGTTTTAAAGGGATTCAGACACCTTAAGAATTTCCCCAAATTTCTTGGAATTTCATCTACTGACACACTCCTGTTTCCTTAAACTGTTTTAAAAAGGGGGTGGGGGGGGATGGTGGGGAATAAAATTTCCAGGACAACCTAAAAGAATTCCAGGCAAAGATTGGAAAAATGAGAAATTCCCTAACATTCCCAGGCCTGGAAGAAATATTTTAAAATTCCAGGTTTTCCATGACACGTAGGAACCTTGTTACAAACACCTTAACCCTTCACATCTCGAGTGTATCCCAATAGTCTTGAGGTTCCTCGGAAGGACCCTCGAGTTATATAGATTTGATGATTTCACACTCCCCACTAACATCGTATCAAATACTCATCGAGCATTGCTACATCCTTGGAACCACAATGCTACTAACTAGGTTACCAATGATATTATAAACTAGGTACCAGTATGCCAAATGCCATCCATCAGACCCAATAAAAATAAAAAGCCTATGGTGTTTAATATTCACACTATTTTATTGTTTTACAAAAATTAAAACATGTCAATACACAATTTGATAATAAATGGTAAGCAAAGATTGATTGGGAACGATGTATACGCACCTTATCACTGTATTTCACTTAAGATATAGGTCTACCGAATAATTAAAAAGTTAATACTCTCAACTCACAAGGAAATGGTAAATCCAATCGCTATACATACCGATACAATACTTATATTTACTAGAAATTATTTTATTTTTTTAATCTTTAGTCAACTCGATAAACTTAAGTCCATACATAAACATAGTTACTAGACTAACACACCGTTTTATCCATGATCTCTTAAGTTACAATACGTTTCTTACAATATTATGAAAGTCAAATTGTTTATTTTGTGAATATTAATTGAGAGTCTAATATATAAACAAATGGAATGGTAACAAGGTTAGCAGAAAGCTAGGTTAGAATAGAACCTCAATACTTCTAGTAGGTGTTTCTATTAGACCATTACATTTTAGGTTTATTTCTATGTGACCTTGTGCGAGTTTGCTGGGTGTAAAATCATTAATGGATGTGCTAGAGTATTTTCATTAAGAAAGGATTAGATTTTCAAAAGATTTGTGTGTTGTGAAATAAAGTTAAGTGTGATCATAGCAGAATAAAGTTTTGAGTTCTAACATACCAAAAGAGGATAATGAAAATAGTTGCTATTATTTATTCAACCTAAGCCGAGACCTGATGTAAACAAAGCCACATGAAAGCTTGTAAGTCATTCATGACCTAAGTTTAGTTGGATGAAAGTTCAAAAAGTTACTAGATATAGTCCCTAATATATCACTACGCCAACAGCTGACATCTATCTCTTCGGATCACTGTAATGAAAACAGATAGTATTATATAAATGTGATAGTTAACCACATTAATTTTGGCCAATATTATCTATATATTTATTTGAGGTCAAGCACAAATCTTAATTATCGTTTTATTCCACTTAAAATTATTATTATTCACGGCACTTCCACAAAAGGTCTAACAAAAATAGCTTTAAAATGGCGACCGACGAATTTAAAACATGTGGTTGAACATGACAGAAAAAAGTTTTTTACAATGATGCACCCACACAGTGAATAAGATATTTTATTCAGTTAAATATTTAGAAATTTGATAAAATAATTTATTATACATAAAAAATGTTAAGTATTTTCTCTTTTCTAAGTAAATATGATGCTTGTATTAAAAGGTATTACTGTATGGACTATATTACACATAATCAATAATGTTCCAAAATGAAGAATGAGTACTTTTAATCAAGTTTAAAATATTGTTTCGAGTTGTATAAAGAGAAATTATTAAAAGTAATGAAATATTATGAGAAAACTTTTAAGTTTACATTATTTTAAATGTAAAATATAACAGGTAACTAAAGAAACTTAACATTTATAACAAAACAGTGATCTTTTACAAGTGTTGGCAACCCAAAACCTAAACATATGGTTTTTGAACTGTCATCCAGGTAAAAACCTATCAATAGCAGACTCAATGTTCTGATTTTCTAGTGAACGAACTTCAATGATATCCTTTCACTAATTAGTTCCTCCTTTGTTTTGTATTAAACTTGTTTTAAAATAACATTAAAAATTAGAATAACTAAAATTATCCCTTCATTTGATTTATAAATCATACTTTAAGCTTTGCAATCACTTTTCGAATACTAATAAACTCCTGACTGAGCATTGAAGGACCCCATGGTACCGACCTTATCACATGTTAACATCAAGTCACGGTTGTGAGTGTTGGGTGCTTCCCGTGTATTTGTGGTGTTTGCTGAGTCTGGCCTGAGTTTTGCTAAACATAAAAAATATAAAAATTTGTAGCAACCGACTTTGCTATTGTATTATTATTATTATTATTTAGCACCGCATCTTACTACCTGTTTGGGTTATACGCTTTAAGTACTAATTACGCTAATGGTTTAGGAATTGGGAAGGTTGAATCAGAGGAAGTGAACCCGCATTTGCGTGTATGGAGTGGAAAACCATTTAGGAAAAACCTCCTCCAGTTTATTAGACCGAGATAAGAACCTCTATCTCCCCGCCCTCGGTGGTCTAGCTCAACACGACTAGGTCGTTCGCGTAGTCATATGGGAATGTTTGTTTACTTCCGGTCTCTGGCTATGATGAGCCAATAAAAGTCAAACATTAGACCAAGGACGTATTGCCGACATAATGCTTCCTTTCTTGAACTTAGGCAGCGTGAGGGGTGCACCAGCATTCTTGGTGACAGTTTGGGCGGATCTACACTTGGTCATGTGATTACTGATACAACTGGCAAGGCGACAGCTAATGAGTAGATAAATCTGATACAGCCCTCAACAGGGACTTAAGAAATAAAAATGTGTTGCCTCTTTACATACTATAAATATTGATATTTTAATTGTATTTACTAGGTACAGTGGTTCAAATAAAATTACGTGACGGTAAATATTCTAAAAAAAAATTCAAACATTAGTATTGACACGTTAATATACTGACCAAGCATTAAAGTTGGAAGTGCAGCAGGAGATGAAACCACCACCCAGGACCTAAATCATAATAAAAAGAACACATTAATTCCAATGAATCAACATATTTACACAAACAATGAACTAATGTCTTTTTAAGTTTTCAAACAATGACAACAATTACTTACGTTTTAATTTCTACCATTTCCTATTAGTTCCGTAAAAAGTCTTAAATCTATATTTTAGATTTTAGCTCTAAAGTTCACACAAGGTTCACAGATAAAATTAGTAATAATATAATAAAATACTATGTGATAACAAGACCAGGCGGGTCACAAACACAGGTAAACTACGAGCGTATGGAGAAACACAGTGCTGACATCTTGCGGCGTAGTCTGTCAATTAACCCCATTTTAACGAAAACAATAATTTTAGAATTTATTTGCATATAATTATTGGACTCTTAGTAGTAAACATAATTTGTAATAGATCTATTACAGATCTACAGTTTCTCAGTAAAATTAAAAAAGTAAATGAAGTAAAATTAAATAATATCCTATATAACAGCTTAATGTACGAGTTTGACCCATAGAAAATATTATAAATAATATTGTGTTTTTGTTTGCTCTAATGATTGTGCGTGGGTTACAAATTAACTCGTTTTGTTCAAATTAATGTTATCCATGAGACAATTAAAATATATTATATTAAATAGGTTTTCCAGGATGAATGGTACAATTATTGTTGCACACACACACACTCTCACTTTACCAATTAGTTCTGAATATGTTAAAGGTAAATAGTTGAATGTTTCACCAAGGGCGTATAAAGCTAATATTTCTAAGGGTGGAGGGAGAAAGAGGAGTTTTGTTGGAAAATTTTACTCTACTTTTAACTTACTTTATAACTATATTATATATATATATATATAGAGAGAGAGAGAGAGAGAGTAAAATTTTCCAATAAAACTCCTCTCTCTCCCTCCACCATACTTTGTACTTAGGTAGGTATATATATCCTCATAGTGAAAGCGTCAACGTGAAATTGTAACGTGGAGACCAAGGTATAAATCCTCCCCCACCCCTCGGACACATTTTGACATAATATGTAGATTTATTAGAGCTATAGGTGAATCTATTATTATTATTATTAGGTTTTACTAATGATCTCCTTACTATACTGAATGGACATAAACACCAATCTTGCAAAGGACCAAACCATATTGCTCAAGTTTGTCGTATGGTTGATCAAGAGGGGGAGAGTTTAATGACCCCATGGCTATGTGAGAAACTACAGTGGCTTCTTTGATGCTTACTGAGAGTCAACATTTAGGTATATACCTAAATTTGAAATGTTAGGGTGACACGCATTTCTTTTTCAATCTCGTCTCGGATAGTGCAATTAGGCACTTCTCCAACCTGCTGTAAATGTAATGAAAACTTGCCTTCATAATTAGGATAATTTTTCTGATAAGGATTAGTTATTATTTTTTCGTTTGAATCGTTATCCTCAATATAACATATCTGTGTGGAGTGTATGCTCAATTGAACAATTTCTTCGTTATTATTTTTATCAATTTTTAATTATTAAAAATCACTAAACATAGAGATAAAATTCAAAGTGTTCTCGTGCTGCAATTTCAAATATAGAAACTGTGGTACCTTAAACTTGGCGAATTTATGAGGCTATCTGATGAAAGTTCAAAGTCACATATTTCAAAATTTCCAGAGGATCCAGGTTCTACGACTATGTAGGGCTGTTGTAGGTACCTAGTACTACCTACACCACCAAGTGTGCTCGTCCCGCAATTTCAAATTAAACTTGGCGATTTTAGACGACTAGTTGTATGTCTGATATAAGTTCAAGGTCAAATATCTCAAAATATCCATAGGACCCAGGTTCTACGACTATGTAGGGCTGTTGTAGGTACCTAGTACTATCTACACCACCAAGTGTGCTCGTGCCGCGATTTCAAATTAATCTTGGTGATTATAGACGACTAGTTGCATGTCTGATGTATGTTCAAAGCCAATGTTAGATACAAATGGTTAGTTTATTGGGGTAATTTCAAATATATAAGCTGAGGCACCTTAAACTTGGCAATTTTAGAGTACTATTAGCATGCCTAATGGAAGTTGAAAGCCAATTTTGGGTAAAAACGGTTAGTTTATTGGGGCAATTTCAATTAAAGAAACTGTAGCACCTTAAACTTGGTGATTTTTCGTACCATACATTAAAAAAAGTTCTCAATTACTATAATTTACATTAATTATGCTTATTAAAGATATTATTAATCAATAATTTACATTTTTATTACTCTAATATCTGGATTTAATTATTTTGGTTGAATTATTATTTTGCTGTGGCGGGATCTATGATGTATTTTATAACCAAATCTGCTCTTCTTTTTGGAACTATATTATAGTGTTAGTTTTATTAATTTTTACAATGTTGGATAAAAACGGTTAGTTTATTGTGGATGTGGGGCTTTTCAGCCCGCTTGTTTTGATGGGGTCAAAATTTGTGGGATTGTTTTATACGGTTCTATATAATATATCACACATTTAAAACACACTTTATAGTTAAAATTTAAATTATTTAACTGGTCAGGTCTTTCACCCTCATTCTGGTGAAAACTATTTAAAAATATCTAACCACTTCTTAACTAAATTGGTATTTTTAAACGTCTGCAATTCTTCTCAGTGCTCCTTAATAAATGATTGCAGTTTACAGCCAGCCCCTTAGTTAAAAAAGAAGAAGAAAGGGTCCATCATATTTCAAGGTTTTTTTTTGTAATGTGCAGAGTAAACTTACTTGTGTGGCAGGATTAGGGTACTTATTGATGAGGGGGAGGGGGGTTAGAGATGGGGGAGAGCGCTACCTGAAGCTTGCTCAGTGGCCGCCAGCTGACAGATTAACTCGATGAGCTCATATTTTGTATCTGCCTTCTAGTACATTCGAGTTTAAAGTGAGTCGTTTAAAAAATGCCCACTTGATTGCACTGTAGTCACTGGTAATCGCACCTAGCGATCCCAACGTTGAAGGATTAAAGCCTCGAAAAGGAGCGCAACACTTTTAACCTAGCAGATGTTGCTCTGTTTTCCTTCTCTGTGCACTAGGCCTACATTAAATAAATAAACCACCATTAAAATACTTAAGAGTTTTACAATACAAATTTGGAATAAAATGTATAATAAGTATCTGAATAGATAGTATATACATATAAATATAAATATAAACTTGTTTTTTAGAATAAGGTATTGTCCTTTTTTTTTCCAGAAGGTGAAATGATTTGGTAGTTTTACCATTATTACCTCTGATTTCAAATTCAAGCTAGTAACACTAACGTAGTTAGTTTAAGATTAAAATAGTAAAAAGTGGCCCTCAGATAAGTGCAAAAAAAGAGAATGCGAAAAAACAGAGAAAAAATTAAATCCAATCTTCAGCTCTATGAGGAAATGAAAAAAAAAGAACGTAAAAGATATCAAAAGCGTGCAGAAGAAGTAAAAATAAAAACAGCAATTACCATTATGACTGATCGTGAAAGGAGGATACTAAGGAAAAGGTGGTTGGTTGAAAATTTGGAAGCTAATTCATCACGACCTAGCCCAGTTGGTGTGTTACTGGATGTCCAAATGGAAGATGAAGGTAACATAAGTAAAGACGACAAACGGAAGGATAGTGGACAAAAACGAAGAAGAAATAATAAGAAACAAACACCTATAAAGGAGTTACAGAATATATTAAAAATAACGGAGAAGAGAATGGCCAGTTATTGACAGCAGCTGCATAGATCAAAAAATAAAACTGTTACAGAGAAGGATAAAACTCCAAGAAAACTTGTTAAAAGCTTACTCAGGCAAAAGGTAATACAGTCTATAGTAAGACATAAATTATTTTATGGAGCAGTAATGGAAAAGCAAATAAAGGAGAGTTTTGAAAAGGAACAGAACCGAAAAAATAAACGGTAACATGTATCAAAAATAGCTGGATCAGTTGTTAAGAAATATAGATTTATTCACATACTGAAGGCCTTGACATCTAACAAGGTAATGAAGTTCAACAAAACTAAACAAGATAAATCATTACAACATTGATTTGAAACTAGAAAAACCGTACACAACTTCTTACAACAAAATGAAAATAGTAGATTGACAGCAGGTAAAATAAAACAGTCGCAAGGAAAAGAGTTAAAGAAAAGGTTTCTAAATAAATCAATGCAACATCTCTACAAAGAATTTAAAATTCTGCATCCTGATTTAAAGATATCATATGCTTTGTTCTGTCAGTATAGACTTTTTTGGGTAGTACAGGTACCTTCTTCTGCTAAAGACAGACACACCTGTTTGTGTAGCATCCATGAAAGCTTTTTTCCCTACTTAAAAAAAGCTTAAATCTTTAAATACCGGTATGATAAGTGAAAGTTCTCCTTGAGATATTATTCAAGCCATGACGTGTGAAGACAAATCTGAGGTAACTTGTCTTGAAAGAAAATGTAAGAAATGTAGTATGAAAAGTATTGAGTTCCACGAGTATGAAAAGCTTGAGGAAACTATACTTACAAAATGGCTTGTGAAAAATCTCATATTATAGTGAAAAGAAATTAAAAGATTACCAAAAAAAACCATTAAAGAAAACATTACATGTAATAAGAAAGCTTTAGTTTTAGAATTTGAGAAGTCAATTTTAAAGTTTTTGCAGCATAGCACAAACAAAGTATCAGTATCATGTCTTGGACTCGATCAAGACAAGTTTAACTTCAGATGAACTTATAATCCACATGGATTTTTATGAGAATTACGGTTGTAAATATGCAAGCGATGTCCAGGCAGCACATTTTGGCTCATCAAAAGGTCAAGTCTCACTGCATACAGTTGTTGCATATATTTTCTCAAATAAAATTCAATCAGTGAAAACTGTGTCTTTTGGGACGCTCGCAGAGAACTTGCGACACGATTCCACTGCCATTCGTGCTCACTTGATGCCTGTAATTGAAAAACTGAAGACTTATGTCACCGATTTAAAAACTGTTCATTTTGTGACGGGCCAACGACTCAATACAGTAATTAACCGTATAATGTTTCATGTGATTGGGAACAATCTACAATCTGTGTTGGGTGTGTGTAAAACCATTCATTGGCATTACTCAGAAGCTGGACATGGCAAGGGTGCTCCAGATGGTATTAGAGGTTGTTTGAAGATAACGGCAGACATACTTGTTGCTACAGGCACCGACATCCCCAATTATCAAGTCTTGTGTGAAGTGCTACAGAGAGAGGTCCACGTAATGACAATGGATGAAAGTCAACTCCAGAAAATAGATGAACACCTTCCACATCCATAAACAATTCCAGCTTTTAAGGGAACGATGCACACACATGAAGTTATTTGGAACAAGGTATCAGATGAACTACAAGTGTGTTGTCTTTCCTGCATGCAGTGCCAATCAACAGAGAAGTGTACACATTATGGACTGGGCACCATTCAGCTAGCTTGTATCCATACTAATCTTTTTTTTAAATATATTTAGAGTATTAAAGGACACTCCTAGTTGATCTTAAAATTAAGTGGAGATAATTGGTAAGACTGTAAAATCTGAGTCAAAATCAATCACAAAAAGATTTTCCTTAGCAATTTTATACGAACCCAAAGTCAACCAAATTTGTTGACGATATGTACTCAGAATCTGAGGCTGAAGAGTCAACAATAGAAAAGGAGTTGGATGTAAATGACTTTGTGGTAGTGGAAGTTAACAGGAAAAGAGCTATACACCATTAAATTGTTTTTATACAAGCTGTGGACCCACATGAAAAATTCTCCCGGGGAAAAGTTTGTTTTCCCTGAAAAACAGGATATTTATGTCAAAGATAAGAGTGATATTGTTCAAGTGCTAAACAAACAGGGCCAGCACATGTTCCATATGATTAAAACACAATTTCTTAAAATCAATTAATATTTTAAGCTATTACTAGCTAATTTACCTAATTTTACATAAATATTATTTATAAATTTGGTTGAAAATATGTAGAATTGTTTAAAACCCCACATTCATTACAATACTACTGCTGTACTTATTCAAAGGTTTCCAGATTGTTCCCCTTGTTTACATGTGATCTCTCCTTCATTTGCATGTTTTTATATATGTTTGTATAAATCATGTACAAGGTTGAAAAGATTTGTGACCATTAGTATTTTCAATATCAGAATCATAATTATGAAACATAATTATTATTTATAAACTGGAATCAGCATAGTTAAATATATCAAAAACTTTAATTCCAAAAGGTCCTCTTTTTATAGAATGACCCCTCCAGTAAATCTGCTGCTTCAAAATACTTCCATGGGCACTAAATCTGGCTTAATATAGGAACCGTGTTTAGAGGATGTAACCGACATTCGATATTCAAGAACTACAGCTTAACTGGGGCATAGGATACAATATTCTTCCCTTGTATTGCGGGCGTGTTCAACCTATATTAGACGATTGTGGCAAAGTCATCCTCTACATATCAATCCACCTTTTCAGATCCCATCTTTAACAAGGAGGCCTATTCTGACGATTGATTACTAGTCATTATCTTGCTTTCTACCTCGTAGCAATAGCCCACTAAAGAAAATACAAGGATAAGAGGGAATAAACTAACATAATAATATTAAAGAGAAAATAGCATCAGCAAGCGTTAAATGTAAAGAATAATTTAATTCATTCAAAAACAACAGAGAGTAAGTTAAGTGGCCTTAAGTATCTAGTAGAATGAAGAAAAATATAGTTGATTACATTATTGCTAAAAAAAGATTAATTTAATTAGACCAGGTTAGCTTTTTATCAATAAAGCTATGAAAACAATAACCAAATCTATTCATGAAATATAAAAAGCTTGAAGAGCCTTTCTAAACTGTTACAAAAGCGTCTGAACATCTACAGACATTATGAAAACATATACTCTTCCAATGTAAAGTTATATTTTTAAATTCCATACTTTTACTTTAAATATCTCGAGATTATTCAAATTTTACACAAAACAAGAGTATCTTCAAGTACTACGATATACATTTATACTAAAAACATTACGTTAACTAACACGAGGGTTTCACACCTCAAACCTAATGTGAACTCACGCAGGACTACTTGAATCGGCATCATTCAAATAATGAACAAAGTCTAACAATTGACACTAAGTCAAAGAACATTTAGAAGTTTGCCACATTTCAAATATAAATATTTGCGAAGAATATCCAAATTTACGTTACACAAAATATTGGAATGTATATAAATGATTTTAAATATACAACAACAAAAGCTAGGATAATACGGATAGTCAATATATCCAGATTATTAAGATAGAAAATATTAATATACTTCAATTAACATTTCGTTTTTCGTTAAGTTAGAACAGCTAACATAGAGAATTGACAAACATCTTTAAGAAACAAGCCCTCAAGTGGTGACACGAAACCGAAGTTACTTTTAGTTTGAAAATAGTATTAAATAATGCCCATACTTAATAAACAAATATCAGCCTATCTCGACTATAACAATATTAAATTAAATAGTTAAAGTTCTATAATTCAAACTTCTAAGAAAAACTATAAAAATATACAAAGTATTATAACTTTCCTTCACAGAGTCCAAATTATTGGAAGTCGTCTCCTGACTATATAGAATAATTAACGCAGTCCATACATTATGGTGTCGGGTTTCTAAAGTACATTATAAATAAATATTACAGAGGTCCATCCTCGATGGTGCCGAATTCAATAGTCTAGTTATTTCTTCCATACTTTCATATTATATAGATGTCTTACTGCGTAGGTATGTGGGGGTGACGTCACATTTTGGAAGGTCACACCATCTTCCTCACGTAGGCCATCATGCTTGTAGATCGCTGATTGGTCATCCCGCTTTATATAGCCGATACTCTGGTTTGTTGTCAAAAATCTTTTTAACTGCTTGGCTGCTAATGTCAGAGATCAGGTGATGGTCGCTCAAACCATCCGAAAGAGGGCAGTCATGTCCGCGGTTACTCTTTGCCAGGTGTGAAGAAAACCGCCCATCAGATATGTCTAAACCAGGCCGGTCGGAACATCAAGTGCTGATACACAAAGGCAAAGTTGCCCCGCTCCTCGATTTAGGACGTTTTGAAGTCTGTCAGTTTATCCAGAGAGTATGTATGTGAACAGTTTACATTGTAGAGAGTTGATAGTGAATTTATTTGTATATTGCTTGAGGTTACATGGCAATACAATAGTGAAGAATACTATTGTAGGTGATTTGAATAAATGTCGGCGTTTCTCAGAGTGGGTAGTATGAATTGAACGATAGTCTATGCAGCATCAGGTTGGGTGGGTCTTTGATTGTAAAATACAACTCTTGTATTGTTACAATCTTTTTCATTTTGCTCCACCTTCACATTCACATGTAGGACGATGCTCATTACCCATAGTTTGGTGAACCCTGTCCACCTATCCTGAATCTACCATCTCACATACTCACTATACACGTATGCAGGAGCACTGTTAAGGCTTCAATCATTCATCATTCAATGATGGTGAAGAAGCACAGATAACTCAGGTTACTCGTGACTATATATCAAAGGTTTGCTACACTTTAATAGTATTTTGATTAAGTCATCAAGAATTATTGAGGCTTTTTTAAATGCCTTAATAATTGACGCTCATCGCTTACCTCGATAAGCTCAAGAAGAGCTTTGGCAATTCTGAATATTGTATGTAATGATGAGCTAGATGTAGTAACAAATCACTCTGGATCAAGAAGTTGTCCCCGTTAACAATACTGACAAGTTGAGATTCTGGTAAGAAGTGGAGGTGGGTCAACATGGTTTTGAACAACCGAGGTAGCTCACTCCCGATAATGTAGCTACCAGGTCCTTTCCTCGTGGGCGATTTGTTTGGATGGCCCTTGAGCAGGGAGGGATTGTCTGATTGGGTATACTATTTACAACGCTCCTGAGTTTTATTGTAAATTAAAATACATGTAATGATCTCCATAATAATGGTTGTTAGTTTGAAAAGAGTCACTAGCCTAAGTCAGTCATTCTGTATGTTTATATTGTTAGTCTACCTCAAACTGGGGACAAGAGCCTCCTTTAGTCCTGCCGTGAGGCCCCCGGCAGCTACTGTTCTAGTTTCAACCCTTCTTACAGTTTAAAAGCGAGTCTTTATTTCAACACTGATGTGTAACCATACACAAATTAAGCTGATTGTAATAACTTTATTGTATTATTGTGAACATACTCTTGTACACAATAACACCACAAAGACTTTGTTTACCCTTGAAGGTGGCACTCCCCACTTTGACCAAGGACATGGACGTGCCTGGTAGAGGGGACGGGGGACACACGTCCCCCCACCCCCAAAATTTTACCTTTAAATTCAATAGAGAATTTATTGATTTATTTGAATAGTTTTTTTAATTCTTGAAATTAGCTATTTTAAATTTAAATGACCTTATTAAATAGGCGGATCTTGCTTCATTTGTATAGACACTAGCGCTGCTAAAATAGTTTTTAGGCTGGTGACACTGTTATTGTATTAGTAAATTATTTTGTTTTATTTGCAAGTTCTTAACTTTTTCGAATAGTTGCAGCAATCTTGTGAATATTAAGAATAAATAGTGTGGCGTGTGGTTTGTTAAATGTTTTGTAAATAAATGAGTTTATGACGTATTTGCTAATGTGTTTGTGTGTAAAAGTGAACTTAATATAAATCAGCGTGATTTGAGTAATATTTTGAGCATGGATCGTTTCTTAATCAAAAGAGAACAGGATTCACCAACTGAACTACAATCTCCTAAAAAACACTGCTTTGGCGAGTCTGAAGAAAAGTCCTTTCAAGCCAACTTAAATTTTAATAAAACAGAAAATGTGTTTAATCAATCACAAGTTAATATTTGTGAAAGTAATACATATCTGGCACCAAACCAGCCAGTTACAATACCAACCAAATTTCCAACTCAGAATTTAAAAGTAAAAATACTTCGGTTTCAACCAGCATGGTATAAGGAGTTCACTTGGCTGCATATAGATGTCTCTACAAACAGTGCCGATGGAGCTCTTTGTTTTTATTGTAATAGATATAATAAATTATGTCCTGATAAAAATCTTGCTTGGAAAATGGATCCGGCGTTTTCTAGAAATGGATTTAAAAACTGGAAAAAGGCATTGGACAAGTTTCGTTCACATGAAAAGTCAGATAGTCATTTACAAGCAGTTTTAAGTTATAGACAGCTGAAAAACCCGATTGATAACCAGTTAAACTCTTCTTTAGTTTCTGAACGTAAGATTTCTAGGGAATTTCTTTTGAAAATTTTCACTTCAATTAAATATTTAGCCATGCAAGGCTTAGCTTTAAGAGGAAATCAACAAGAAAGTGGAAACTTATTTCATCTTCTTAAACTACGTTCCGAGGATGATTCATATCTTGCAAATTGGTTGAATAAGGAACGAGAGGTATACACAGATGGAAAAATTCAAAATGAGATTTTGGAAATAACGGGTAATGAAATTGTGAGAAATCTTTGTGCTGAAATTCAATCTTCCAAATTGAATTTGTTTTCTTTGATTTGTGATGGTACACGTGATATTACTGGGACTGAACAGCTTAGTATATGTGTGCGTTGGGTTGATGAAAACTTAGAGCCTCATGAAAGTTTTTTGGGGCTATACAGTGCTAGTAAAACAACTGGGGAGTCGATTGCAGCCATTCTTTTTGATATAATGACCAGAGTTCAACTACCTCTTTCGAACTTGCGTGGACAAACCTATGATGGTGCTCCAAATATGAGTGGGATCAACAAAGGAGTACAGTCTATAATAAAGGATAGACAGCCTCTAGCCGTGTTTGTTCACTGTGGGGCGCACTGCATTAACTTGGTAACAAGGGATGCATGTGATACATCAATTACTGTGAGGAATTCAATGCAATGGGCCCATGAACTTGGAGTTTTGTTTTCACAATCATTGATAGCTAAAACCAAGTTTATTAATATCCGAGAAGCTACTTTTAATGGTCCTTTGACATCTAATGCCAGCATTAAGCCCCTTTGTCCGACCAGGTGGATATACAGAGGTGCTCAGATTGAAGAGATTCTGGAAAACTATTCAATGATTTTACAAACACTTGAAGCACTGTCTGTTGAAGCAAATCACTTACAGTCAGCAAGTGGGTTATTCAAAGTGTTTGAGTGAGGAGAGACTGTTTTAGGCTTCCTTATGGCAAGGAAAATAATAAATAATTTAGAAATTTTGAATAAATCTTTTCAGGGAAGAAAAATGAATACTTCCGGACTTATGCAGGCCATAGAAATAGTGTCTTCTAGTTTACAAAGACTCAGAGAAAATGACGAGTTTTTATTAATTTGGGGAGAAGCTAACAAAATCATTGTTACCAACAACCTGCAGCCTCTTTCTCTACCAAGACAGAAGAAACCACCAATGCGTTACACAAGTCCTGCTACAGCGTTCACTTCTACTTCAGTCGAGGACTACCTTCACCACGAGTATTTTGCCATTATAGACACAGCTGTTGGAGGTTTAAAGTCAAGATTTGATCAAGAAGGACTTGATCACATGAGAAAATTGGAAAGGAGTCTTTTAAAAGGAGAAATAAACCCAGTGCTGAAAATGTATCCTGAAATTAACGAGAAAGATTTTGAAATTGAACAAAACATGTTTTTTCGTTTAAGTGCACCTACTTGTGTTGAAGATGCCCTAACCGCATTTCGAAGGCTATCTCCTGAAGTGAGAGCAATGCAATAATGTTGAGGTTCTGTTGCGTATACTGCTGGTTGTTCCAAGCTCGTCATGTGAGGTGGAAAGATCATTTAGTTCGTTACGTCGCCTTAAAACATACTTGAGGAACAATATGACACAGAGGCGCATTAATCATGTGGCTGTGTGTCACACACATAAAGATATGTTGGATAAGATAAGCATTCATTATCTTATGAACAAGTTTATTGTAGTTAATGAACGAAGAAAGAGAGTGTTTGGTGAAGCCTATGCTAATTTAAAATAAGTATTTTGTAAGGCATATAAGTATTTTATTTATAAGTTGTGTTGTCAGTGTGGTAAACTAAATATAGTTCCTATTATTTATTTAATACAAAATTACTAATACTCTTGCAGATAGGGCTATAGTTATTTAAAATTTTGAACAACTAAGAAAAAAGATTGTTATTTTAATCTGAGTT
Source organism: Timema shepardi (assembly GCA_902151425.1). Taxonomy (NCBI): domain Eukaryota; kingdom Metazoa; phylum Arthropoda; class Insecta; order Phasmatodea; family Timematidae; genus Timema; species Timema shepardi. The sequence goes on along the minus strand of CABFVX010002939.1, from coordinate 59,224 downwards.
AAAGGAAAATTTTTGAATTGGTATTAATGTTCATCTGATACATTTATATTGAATATGAAACTGAATTTAAGAGTATTTCTAGTGTACGCGTTGTTTATACTAAGTATATAAATAATTATTATTAGAGAGTGTTAAATCACTTATAATATTTTGTGTCTTTGTCCCCCCCAAAGTCTGAAAGCCAGGCACGTCCATGACCAAGGATTTATAAAACATAGGACGGCCATTGCATCAAATAATTATACGGTATAAAAATGTGGCAAAAGTGTTTTTGAAGGATAGTTTTAATTATCTAGAGGAAATAATCAACTAATGAAAGAAAACCCATTTTGTTTTGTAAAAATATAATTAATATTGTAAACTATACAGTCTGTGATTCATACATTTCATTAAAAATAAAGAAAAAAACAGCTGCCTGTATTTTAAGTACAGTTATATAAAGAGATGTTAATGGAATGTATAATTTTAGGAATGAATTTATGGAGTCAAACCTTTTATATAATAACATAATAATTACAAATAATTTTGGTTATCAGTGCAAATTGTATTATTTATGGAAAGTGGAACAAATAATGATCTTACTTTAAACATGAGGCAGTTCATCAAATACATTAAATTATATTACAATTTATTAATAAACTATTTGCATATGCTTATAAAATTACATATCCCTAGTAAAAAGTCAAGGATGCTATTTTTCCAAGTTATTAAAATGTCAAAGTTACAGAAATATGTAAGAAAAATTACAAAAATTTACAGATGCAATAATGTACATTAAACAGAATCATATATAAAAGGTTTTACAGATGACATAATTCAATTAACCATAAAACAAACAATAAAATAGTTGTCTGTACAAACAGAAAAATTATTGTATATAAAAAGCTCTCTTCGAAGCAAGCATTTGGATCAATTCAAAGAGAGCCTATATATATAGCTTGTATAGCTATATATGTTCATAGTGTTGTGTTCGATGGGGCGAATACTCAACTTGTCCAAAAGGTAAAATAGTGATCCACAACATGAAAAGTAAAGAAAATCTGAAGGAAAAAACCCAACAAGTTACAAAAGAAGTTGGCCCAACACAGAAAAAGAAAAAAGTATACTATTATAAGTATCCAACAAAGCTTATAAATTCATATATTTTCCTTCTATTTTCAAACATTCTAAATACACCTTAACCCATTCCCTGGCGCGTGTTTAGCACAGCGATCTAAGCAGGACCAGCAGCCATTTTTCTACTCATATTCTCTAATTTAAAACATATTTTCGTTACTCACTTATTTTTTCATTTATTATCAATTCATGGTCACAGTATAGCATTTAACTTGTACCCCCATATATTAGCTTCAATATGAAGTATCTGACTGGCAAAAGTACAGTAGTTCACCAATAGATGACATTGCAATGAAACGTTGATTTGCGCACGCACCAGGGAACGTTTGGGAAAACAAATATGTTGTTCAACGCCAGGGAATGGGTTAATGGTGGATAACACAATAGTTGTAAGAGTTTGGGATTCTTTTAGAGCCTAAATATTACAAACAATTGTGCTCTATTCATAATAATCAGTTTATATCGGATTCACCAAACAAATCAGATGCACTCCCAAAACAATTTTAATATGTACAACCCAAATTGGCTAAAAAAAGAGCTTGACACAAAGATCTATAATGTAGATAAAAAAAAATGAGCCAAATGCATTAGATAAATTTGAAGACTAGGCTTACAACCTGATTTACAAAAAGTTCAAAGCTGCACATATTATATTGGCCTATAAAGTTTTCATTAAAAATGAATAATTACAGAAATAATAGCTTCGATACACTGACCCTTCCTCCGAATGAATCATGAGCTAGGTTTATTCCCTTCCAAATGAACTTTCTTTTCTTGTTACTGCACTTGTCGGCTATCTTATCATTGCCCTCATGTTACATGTTATAAAATATTAACACATTACTTAGTAATCAAATATAAAACGTGTTTACTTTGAAAGAGTCCAAAAATTCCCATAGGTTCATGGTTAAAAAATGTTAAACAACTATTTTTATTGACGAAGAAAAATCCAACAACACACTACCAGTCATTTATTTTGGACGGTTTCACGAATAAGGCATTAAAATCAAAGCTCAAATGCACATTTTATTTAAATGTAAATATGTTTGGTTGTAAAATAAAACTGTACAAATTTTAAGTTCAAAACCATATTTCAGTTATTTAATTACCTTGTGGTGTTCTCATAAAAAATATAAATTTTGAAAATAAAGTACATTTTAGATCACATTCTATGTTAACTAGGCTTAGACTTTAGATAATATCTACCAACAATGATACAAAAAATTAAACATTACTTATTTCTATTGAAACTAATGTTTTGGGGCTTGGGCCACGATGAGGAAATAAGAACTTCAAATGTTTCAGCTGTAGTTACAACAGCCTTCATCTTGGATAGATGACGAAACAAATCATCTGATGGCTGTTGTAACTGTAACATCACCTATTCTCTCAACAACAGCCACAAATACTTATTTCAACTAAAATATGAATATATTATATCACTGTGAAGAACACACAAAATTACAGATGGTTACCGATAATTGTTCATCATGGTTAAATACTTCTAGACAAGATTGTTTATCTGGTACTCCCCACCGTGGAAATATTAAAAGGTTCTCTCATGTGTTTTACATTTTAGTATTATACACATCTATGGTTTCTAGTATGACATGCAATAAAGTGGTATATAAAATTATAATTAGGAATGTTGATATTGCAGAGAGACAAGTGGTTTGTATGTGGGATATGAACTTTACAACTAGATATAGCCACTAATAAATGCACTGTTAAAAAAATCTATATGTAGAATTGTTATTAAGACTAATGCAGCTTTATTCAATGTAATTTAATAATTAGTCTCAAAACTACGAGATGACATAAAAAAAGGTACTTTTTAGTGATATTACATTAATTTTAACTATAATCAATAGTACTAAATATAATTTAAATAATTTTAACGTAAATCTTTGAAATACAGTAGCTGATTAAAAGAAGTATGTAACATTAAATTGTAAAACTGATAAAATATGGGCGGAATGTTTAACCATAATCAGGCACTTTAAAAATAATGTTGTCCATTAAAATTATATATTTTACTATAACAGATCTTCGTTTTACCTATAAATACAGAATATCGAATCATCCACGGAAAAAATTATCAACATAATAGGAAGGAAACATAATTTAATAATATAAACAGTAAGTAAATGTCTATATTTTGTTATAATCCATTCATTATAACATTCAAACATTCAGTTTAGTGTTAAATTACTGGTCTAGGGTCTGGTTAAGTTTGTCCTGTAGGCCTGATTAAGTTGGGCTGAGCTCCAATAAGCAGTAATATGTTTTATTGAGTCCTTAAATTACAACTAAAGCTTGCCATTGTAAAATATCACAATTCTTTATTTTATTTTAATTTGCAGAGAAATTTAACTATTATATCTATAGATGTGTCAAGATAAAGTTCAACTTTATCTGTTGATTAAAATCACTCATGTATGTTGAATTACAAAATATGCTCTTAAGAGTCAACGAAAACATGTTCAATAAAATTGTTACAGGTAGGTTAGAAAAAACAATTTTAATAAATAATCAAATAATTCATAAGAATAATCAAAGAATTTAAAAGACGTGGTACAATATAGGGTTTTAGTTTATAAAAACAACATATAAACATTTAGAGGGGCCGAGCTACCATATATTACATAATATTGTGTTATATGTGTTCAGATTCTAATGTAAGCATTTAAGATCTTCATTGCACAACATGTAATACTGAAAGACTAACAATTGAAGAGTAAAGGGGAAATGTCATGTTACACACTTTTTCAAGGACATCAACTTATATATCTCAAACCCCAAAATAACCCCAGCAAATACTTTTTAATAATCTAAATATGAGGGACCTCTTCCAACCATAAAAAAAAAGTGATTGTCTAACAGATGGCAGCACTAACTCAATTACAGTTCAAATTGGACTTTCCCCCTTTTCCTCTGTACCCTTCAATTGTTAAATGCTCTTATAATGTCAAGAAAAGAAATTTAAATAATAATAATAATAACCATGTATTATAGGCTGTAGTGAATTTGTTTGAAACAAAGATTGTGTCTTAAAAAGTTTTCCATAATTATATAAGACATGAAACATTTCAAACCAAGGTGCCCAGTTTAATACTATAAATACATCCAGTGGAGCATCTAAGTTTCAACTTGACCATCAGCTGAGACAATGTAGTTAGGTTACAAACATTAATCTATATTTTAAAGGCACAATGTTGTGAATAACACATTTATACCGCCATATTTAACGCTGTGTGTGACACTAATGATTACAAATCAAAAGTTGGCAACTTACTAAGGATCAGACAATGTTTTCATTACTGAAAATTTAATTGTTTAATATTCTTTGAATTGTTCCTAATTTGTTTAATCCAAGTACAGGGTATCCAATCAAACTCTAGGATAAAATTTCAGCATATATCCCAGTTTAATAATTTCCTAGATTTTTAAAAGCCAAGTTAAACAGTAGTATGTACACAAATAGGTTACAACCAGAGTCGGCCAAACCTTATTTGTGTATTGGTGGGATTAGACATGTTAAAAGGTCAGGAGGGCGTGGGGGGAGTTCGACCCCATAAAATGTTTGAAAATTGAATGTCCCTAGAAGCTATTTTTAGCAGTCATCCCCTGGAATTTTTTTAATTTGGATTTTAATTTGCTTTGTTTACAACCTTGTATTGTATACTTGGCAGCAACAGCAAGCTGACAGTTTTGGTATCTAATAGATCGCAATATTAATTGATCACGCAGATGTAGCTGACAATTTTTACAAGTCCATCACAGACTCTGCCTTAAACTGTAAATGAAAAATGAAATGAGGTAAAGTATTGGCTCCCTAAGCCCAATATCTTGGGTTCAATTTTTGTGTCCAAGTGCTTTTTTCAGCTAATTTAAATTAATTATTAGAAGTGGTTCTCACCTGGAAAATTTTAGTATATAAGATGCTTTAAGAAGTTATTGGGATTGGTCTTCGCCTTTTAACTCCAGAGAAATGGAAAGATTCATGCACTTTTCCTGGTTATCCCCCCCCCCCTCCTCCTCCCGATGCACATAATTCAAGCATAATTAATTCCCTGTTTTATCAAACAGTGGCTGCCCTGAGTAAGTTAACAATGTACAAAATTTATGTGGTTTCGGCTATTGTATGAGATAGGATGGCAATGCCCTGTAGAAAAAGAGACTATATCAATTCAAAGCTCAAGTTCAAAACCAGAATTATGAGTTGTGATATTTGTATCTAAATATATTGCTTTTCCACCAGTCATAGTTAAGTGAGAACGAATTAAAACGATTTACAAAAATAAAAACGTGTCTTAAATTTAAACATGAAGCTTACAAAAAATAAATGGTTTATATTCTTTAGATAGCTATTGATGAATTTGTAAATATTTTTATCCAAAAGCTAAGAGTGTATCTACACAATTATGTTTGGAATGCGCGCGCGTGCACACACACACACACACACACACACACACACACACTATTAAAAATCTCTTGCTCTTGGGAATTAAAGCTGTTTGTGTTATTAATGAGACAACTCTAATCAAGTCCCAATGATTAAGACACATTAAATATTTTGCTATCGACGACCATATTTAATTTATTTTATCGATGGTATTTTTTATGAATGGTTCCCCTCATAACCTGGTCAAAAGCTGATTTGGTTATATTTTATTGGTTACATATTATCTCAACGTTCATCAATGAGTAAGACAAATAAGCAAATAAACTTAAAATGACCACAATCTATGATCCCATTTTACAATCCTTGGTTTAGTCTTGTTAGTTTATGGTTGCTAATGGATTTCATAAGATCTACAGCTTGACCTTGAATTACACATATAAAAACAAGGGAATAAGGTGTTGGTTGTCTGCTTGACTGAAATAATATTAGTTAGAGGAAGACTTGAAACACAACAACCAAAAGAATGCACCAGACAAAAATTCAATATATTTTGTTTGTAAGGAAAAAAATCAAACTTTTTTCTAGATGCAACCATAAATTAGTTTGCTGAGAATCTAAACCGGAATTTCATAGCCTAGCAAAGTCCGAAACTAGGTGTTATACACATATGTGATATTTTAACTAGAGCTTAGGTAAATTATATTATTTTGATTCTACAGAAACATAAATTTTATGTTTATTCTGTGATATTACATATACAAAATAGTTACATTTATTTTGATTCCATATATCAAAGTAACTGAATATTTTTAAGGCAAAACAATGTTTACAGTATATTTTTGATTTATAAAAACAGATATCAATGAAGCAAATTAATATTCAAAATGCTTCAAGGGAGATCAATAGATTGTTTAGCTTTTATCTTGTTTGGAATGATTTAAGTACCAGAAAGTCTTCAATATTTTGTTTTTAGAATATATTACCTATAAACATAAACTGCAATCAAAATAGTTTTAAAACTTGGAATTATATAATACATGTTTACATTATTATGATAGTTTATCTTGGAATACATTTCTAATGAAACTTAAACTTTACTAATATTATTTGAAATATGCAAATAGTTTTATCTATTTGTTTTTTCTTAATTTGTATATTCTATATCAAGTTTACAAATTTATTTTATAAAATATATTGCAAATTTGAAATTAATAACAGTTTTGTATCCTTTACCGTATTTCCCTTAAAAAGTATTCCCGCTATGTAATCAAGTACCCACCTTTTTTTTTATTCCAACAACATTACCAAACACAATTAATTTAATTAGTTAAAAACTTGTATAATCACTTTCAAAGAAATGTCAACAGTGGATTAAGTACATTTTTACAGGTTTACATAGCTGCTACAGCCTTAACCATTGAAAGAACAAATTAATCAAACATACAATATCATATCCTAACAATTATAAGTTTATGTATCATCAAGCACCAATATCCTTACTTACACACTTTTTTTTTCACAACTTATTAACATCATAGGTATTTCATATTCAACTTACCTATAAAAATGTAGAACTGCTTTTTGATTCCTTACAATAACATTTCATATTTGGTATTTTCTCCTTATTGGACATAACTTTCCTGTACTATTTACAAAACAAGATGTTTTCTAAAAATCTAAAATTGGAAGCAAATTATCTATGACCAAGATGAAAAAAGAGAGTAAAATGTTGCTCCAAATCAAGCATGTTGTAATTATTATGACAGGACTGTACTAGTAGATTGTTTATTCCCATTCATTCAGTATTAAACATGCCTTTTAAGGCCAATGCACACATATTCGCTAATACAGTCCCATCAAGAGAACTTGGAGCTGGCAACCACTAACCAGCCGCTATTAACTTTAATTAGAGTGTAACACTAAAGTGAAGTAGCAACACTAACACTCGTTTTTGTAACACTACAGCAGCCAACAAGGAATTTTGCACCCTTTGTGCCAAAATTTACACTATTAATATTATGCTGACTAGTGTAGAACTAAATTTGACCAAAATATATGTATTATTTCTTTACAATTAAAATTAATTAAATTTATTTTCTCAGGTTTCTAAAAAGAAAAAAAAAATTATGGAAAATTAAATAGTTCTCAAATTTTACTAACCTAGCAATTGCTTTTTTTCCCCAAGCAACACTAAATTAATAAAAAACTCCTGTGAATAATGATAGATTGTTTTTTTAACAAGATATAAATTTCCAAAAATATACCACAGAACAACATCTTACTCTCTCACACAAGTTGGTTGGCAATGTACGCCACAATCTCAAGAACTGATTCACACTTTCTCTCGACGAGTTCACAAGTGCAACACCCCCTCGTCCTTCACAGAGGGTAGAGTAAGTTGCTCATCGAGCGGGACACCGGTCAGGTCAACGATCTCATCCTGATCATAACGGTCATCATCAGAGCCAGTGGTGGCTGCCGACTGCGTTGACTGGTGCGACCCAGAGGACAACTGACTGTTGCGAGAAAAGGACCCCCGATGGGGTAGTGTCAGAGTGCGCTGGTTGGCTGGCTTCACCGTGATGATGAGATTGGAGCTATTAGCCACCATCATGTCCGTGACCTTAAATAAGAACAATGTTCACTGTAATGTTCACATTTACTATGTGACAAGAACTTATTTATTTAACTTTTTTATAACAATTTTAAAATATCCATCGAGCTCAATTTATCCTGAAAATGTTTTAAATATTGAGGGAGTATAAGGGAAAGAAAAGGGAGAGTAAAAATAGTGAGAACATTTCAATAACTTAATGGCGAGTATCAGAAAATGTTGAATCTGTCATTTCAAAAAGGTCATCTTTTTTCCATTATTGAATACAACAAGCGTATAATCCAAACAGGTAGTAAGACAAGTTGCTAAAAAAAACTACTATAAAAAGTGAAAATTCCTCTTTTTATAAAACTTACTATAATTCTTTAATATCCCTGAGCATTCTTATGTAAAGGACATATTTATGGAAATTTGGCTTTATACAATATATATTCTCTCTTTATTGTAAAATATATATTTTTAGAAATATGGCCTTTTTGAAGTAACAGATTCAATTACTGTAATGACCATTATTTATTATGATCATTTGTGAGAAAAGCATATAACACCAAAATTTGTTTATTGTAATTTAAAAAGGAAAAATTTCAATCAAATATATTTTATTGAAGACAATGCTATTTAGCATGCGCCAGTCATATATTTATGTCAATTTAGTAGAAATACCTTTACTTCTGGCTATTTAAAAATATGAAATTATTTAATCAGTTGATGTAAGAGAGAAGTTTGAAGTTCTCATAATATACATTTCCCACACAAATAATTGAGGCTTAGTTTAATACCAGAATTTAATTTAATTTTGTACATATATGGTTAACTGTAGGCTTATATGTTGTGTAACAATACATTAATAAATTCTTCTGCCAAGATATGAACCAACAACCATACAAAAGTATGATGAATAGATTCATGTTTCTAGAATCTTCATTGATAGGTTAACAAAAGTGATGGAAAAGCCAGTTACCGCCCCCTTGCTGGAGTGCGATTTAGAGCTAGTTACTGATTGGAGAGATATTTTGAGCTGATTACTGACACCTGGCTGTAAACGGCTTAAGAGTTGATTATTGACACCTGGATGAAGGGGGGGGAGGTAGAGCTGATTATTGACACCTGGATAAAGGGGGGGCGAGGTAGAGCTGATTATTGACACATGGATGAAGGGGGGGGGGTAGAGCTGATTATTGACACCTGGATGAAGAGGGGGTTTAGAGCTTACTCTGACAACTTGCTGGAGAGGGGTTTAGAACTGGTTCTGACAACTTGATAGAGAGGGGTTTAGAACTGGTTCTGACAACTTGCTAGAGAGGGGTTTAGAACTGGTTCTGACAACTTGCTAGAGAAGGGTTTAGAACTGGTTCTGACAACTTGCTAGAGAAGGGTTTAGAACTGGTTCTGAAAACTTGCTAGAGAAGGGTTTAGAACTGGTTCTGACAACTTGCTAGAGAAGGGTTTAGAACTGGTTCTGACAACTTGCTAGAGAGGGGTTTAGAACTGGTTCTGAAAACTTGCTAGAGAAGGGTTTAGAACTGGTTCTGACAACTTGCTAGAGAAGGGTTTAGAACTGGTTCTGACAACTTGCTAGAGAAGGGTTTAGAACTGGTTCTGAAAACTTGCTAGAGAAGGGTTTAGAACTGGTTCTGACAACTTGCTAGAGAAGGGTTTAGAACTGGTTCTGACAACTTGATAGAGAGGGGTTTAGAACTGGTTCTGACAACTTTCTAGAGAGGGGTTTAGAACTGGTTCTGACAACTTGTTACAGAGGGGTTTAGAACTGGTTCAGACAACTTGCTAGAGAAGGGTTTAGAACTGGTTCTGACAACTTGATAGAGAGGGGTTTAGAACTGGTTCTGAAAACTTGCTAGAGAAGGGTTTAGAACTGGTTCTGACAACTTGCTAGAGAAGGGTTTAGAACTGGTTCTGACAACTTGCTAGAGAGGGGTTTAGAACTGGTTCTGAAAACTTGCTAGAGAGGGGTTTAGAGCTGGTTCTGACAACTTGCTAGAGAAGGGTTTAGAACTGGTTCTGACAACTTGCTAGAGAAGGGTTTAGAACTGGTTCTGACAACTTGCTAGAGAAGGCTTTAGAACTGGTTCCGACAACTTGCTAGAGAAGGGTTTAGAACTGGTTCTGACAACTTGCTAGAGAAGGGTTTAGAACTGGTTCTGACAACTTGATAAAGAGGAGTTTAGAACTGGTTCCGACAACTTGCTGGAGAGGGGTTTAGAACTCGTTCTGAAAACTTGCTAGAGAGGGGTTTAGAACTGGTTCTGACAACTTGCTAGAGAAGGGTTTAGAACTGGTTCTGACAACTTGCTAGAGATGGTTTAGAGCTGATCACTGCAGTCTGTTGGACAACACTTCACAACAGCACACTCTACTGCACAAGACACTCCTACCAAAGCACAACACTTATTCGATCAAAGTCAGAGACTGTGGGGCAGTTGTACAGGAAGAGTATAGCAGTTGTACAGGAAGAGTATAGCAGCTGTACAGGAAGAGTATAGCAGCTGTACACGAAGAGTATAGCAGCTGTACAGGAAGTGTATAGCAGCTGTACAGGAATAGTATAGCAGCTGTACAGGAAGAGGATAGCAGCTGTACAGGAAGAGTATAGCAGATGTACAGGAAGAGTATAGCAGTTGTACAGGAAGAGTATAGCAGTTGTACAGGAAGAGTATAGCAGCTGTACAGGAAGAGTATAGCAGCTGTACAGGAAGAGTATAGCAGCTGTACAGGAATAGTATAGCAGCTGTACAGGAAGTGTATAGCAGCTGTACAGGAAGAGTATAACAGCTGTACAGGAAGAGTATAACAGTTGTACAGGAAGAGTATAGCAGTTGTAGCATTGTTACACAATATGATATATTGATGTATTGAATTTGTTTAACATATAAATTGTGTAGCTGTTAGATTATCCACCTGAACTAATTCAACTAATGTTTATTTTTCACCATCCAACTTGAGGCAGGTAACCAGATACCCATATGGTGGCAGTAAGCAGTGCCGGATTTAAGGGGGAGCTATTGCCCCGGGGATTGAGTTGCCTTCCCTCCCCCAGTACCCTCTTTCCAATAAAACTTTGAAAATTAGATGTCTCTATAAGCTATTAGAAGTGGTCTGGCACATTTTTTTGACAATTGAATATCTTTAAAAGTTATTTGCAGTTTGATTCAAGCCGTTTAGCTTGATATTCAAGAATATTGGGAGGTGAGAAATACGTCTTGAGGGGTCTTTTTTATAAGCAATTTAGAGTAGTCCTCTTCCTTAATTGTTATGACATTTAGGTGCTTCTAAAAGATATTTTTAACAGTCCTCGACAATATTTTTTTTATTTTAGGTTTTCTAAAAGCTATTTCAATTGCTCTTTGTGTAAATTTTTTTGAAATATTAGATACCTTAGGAGCTATTTGAATTGGTCTTTGCTGTGCAATCTTTTTAAAATGGGTTTTTCTTAGACGCTATTTTAAATAGTTCTATTCTGAAAATTTTTTGAAAATTGAATGCTTTCAGAAACTATTTGGAGTGGTCCTGGCATTAAAATTCTTCAAAATGACCTTCATCTATCTATAAGATAAGTATAATTATCCCCATCAAATTTTTTTTCTGACAGATTGATTCTAGAAGTTATTTAATGTGTTCTTCTCCGCCATATTCTTGAAAAGCGAATGCATCTAGAAGTAATTTGGAGTTTGAGATAGATAATATCAGCCAATTTGAAATGTATCTAGGATTATTATTATTATTAGTACCACGTCTTACTACCCGTTCGGGTTATACACACTTACACTAATGTTTAATGTTAGGGTGATTGTGAGATGAAATGGAGGACCTACAGTTTAACGTGGAATCCGAACCACGGTGGAGGCCTGGCATTCCCCACATTCACAAGATGTCTTGTCAGAGGTGAAGGAAGGGTTTGGTAATCAGATAAATCTGTGCCGGGACCGAGGATTGAACCCCGGCCGCCAGCATAGAAGTCTGACACCTTACCCCTAGACCGCCAGGTCACCATCTGTATCAAGGAGAAGGCAAATTTATTCCAAGAGGGAATTCTATCCCAGGGAAAGGGGCAGTGTCTCCTGCTCCCGCGATTTCGCCGCTGCTGTACCAATCTGGTCACCGAAAACAAAATTGATCTCAAGCCATCCTTAAGTAATGAATTAATACAGTTTGCAACACTAGTGGTGGACATGAAAGAAAACTACAAAGACTCCTTACATGACATCCTCAATTAACAACATTTTAGAGAAACATTTTCCAATCTTGAAATTGATTTAAGAATATATTTAGCCCTTCTGGAGTCATACTTTAGTGAGAATAGGTCATTTTTAAGGTAATTTTTAAAAATTAATTTCATAAAAAAGTAGCGACTATGTACAATCATGAACAATGATTGTCTAATATACTTTTCTTTACTCGGCATGAGAAGTGATTTACTTCATGAAATGGACTTTAAACACATTATTGACATGTTTGTGGCCGAGAAAGCAAAGCGAGTTTGTATTGTAAAGAGCGTTTTCATTAAATCTTTATGTAGCCTACTTCCTTTTACTTTGTTACTACTACATCTGTATGAAATTAAACATTTGCCTAATGTTTACCTTTACTCAGAGGCTATGATGTAATTTACATGAACACGCTTCAGTGGCCACATGATATAAGGCGTCACTCTTGCTTTAAACTAGAGTGCCAATGATGAGGATATCGAGTTTCAAATCCCAGTGGGGCGTACTGAGAGTATTTTATCCTAAATGGTTTTCTTCTCACTATCCTCACAAATGTGGGTACACTTTCTCTAAATTCAAACTTTTTAAGCAAAATTCATTAGCGACTTGCGTAATAATTAGTATACATATGATACATGATGTAGCTATAATCTGAGCCAATAGTGAGACAAGGTACTAAAAAAATACATGGGTTTATGGAGGGGCCCCCAAACAGTATGCCTCCCCGAGGGCCCCCGCATACGTAAATCTGGCACCGACAGTGAGTAAACAGTCACTAAACAACTAATTAATAGACACATCAAAATTACTACTAAAACATATTTAGAGTAGAATGCAAATTTTTTTAATTTATAATAAAAATACTTTCATGAAATTAACAGCGTGGTCTTTTTAAGTGCAAATTATGGTCAATTTATTGATTTAACATGAATTGACCAAAGCAAACTAAGCTTAATTATTATGTGTTTATCATAAAAACAAACAACATATTGATCACAGTAAACACTTTTTTATATATATAAGTTTTAGACAACATTATCATACTCCCATTTTGAAAACAATCTTCTGAGGTCAATTAAAAAAAAAAGTTTTTCTATAATTTGACATCAATAAATTACCCTTAAATTAATTTATTTTAGATACCTAAAGACACATTATTTTTGATAGTGTAATCTAGTTAGTTATTCAATACATATTTTTAACCAATGTGTAAAGCTATTTTCATAAAAATCAACTCTTACAAAACTCAGTGATTTGTTAACTACTATGTTATGATTTTTTTTTATAGTGCAAACAACTTAACAGATACCCATTTTGAACTAAATCATTAGTCATTTTTTAATACATTCAATTAAAAAAGGTCATTAAGAAGTAACCCATAGCTGAATTTCCCCCCTAAAAACAAGTATACAGTGTTATTATTTGTTACATCTACACTCCCAAGATACTCATTTGGAACCAAATCATAAGAGCCGTTTGTAAAATATTTCAAGTTTTTGAAAAATCTGTGATCAGTAAACTACCAATACTAAATGAAGTTTTAACTCAAAAACCCGTATATAGTGTTATTTGTTATACTATACAATCCTCATATATGCATTTTAAGCAAAGTTGCTTTAAGACATTCTCCAAATATTAGAATTTTCAAAAATTTCCCGTCGGTTGACTACTCAACAAATTTTTGCCCAAAAACTAATAATAAAGTGCTCTTGGTCATGTCAAACATATCTTGGATACGCATGTTAATCAAAATCGTTTGAGCCATTTTTGAAAAATTTGGAATTCAACATAATCAATCATTAGTAAACTACCCTTAATTTGAGGGCTAGGGTCAAAATCAAACAATGAACCGTTGCAAATCCAGGAACGGCCAGAGAGACAGTCATGGGGACAGACAAAATGGTAAGACCTACTTTTTTGTAAAGATTTTCACAATCACAATACTTTCTCTTGATATGATGATCACATAGGAAACTAATTTTCCTAATCCAACAAATATTTGTTAAAGGTTATGTTTGAACTGGATGTTTTAATGGGCGTATTGTAGGCAAAGATGAATACTAAAATATGCAGCAGAAGAAATATAAGCAATATATTTAGTTTGTTTGGTGTATACAAATTATTGCCATAATCATTATATTTGTTGCATCACATACCACTTAAATAAGAGCTGATTTGTCATTATTTTTAACAAAGATAACACTTTTGTTACCAGCACCCGCTACATTGATTGCTCGGTTCAAGACATCACTCTCGCAATACACTCGAGAGCCAGTGAGTGGGAGATCAGGGTTTGTTCAAATCTCGTCAAGGTGCATTAAGGATGGCATATCAGGATCTTTATTAATTTTAATGTCTTGGGGGCGGCGCCACTTACCTGGTCCAAAGTCTTGCCCACGACCTCTATGCCGTTCACCTCCAGCACCTCATCGTTGACCGCAAGCAGTCCTGTGCTCTCGGCCAACCCGCCGGGCACCAGTCTAGAGATGAAGATACCGGGGACCTTCTCTAGGCCCGCAGGGGTCACACGCACAGACGTGCCATCGCGGATGTAGAACCCGAGGGGCTTATCTGAGCCGTGTTTAAGGAGGCGCACCCTGCGACAAGTCTCCGGTACAATGTCCACATCGATGATGGCCGACACCTGATGTCACAGCCAACAGAGGTGTTTGTATGCAATTAATGAATATACAAACTATCCTTATTTAGTTATAGGATTAACAATCAGACCAGAGACCCCTAATTGGACACTTAGTGATACGATTCAGTGGTAGAATGGTCAAGAAAAGAATGTCAAACTTGAGACATGCTCCATTATTCTGTGCGGCTCACGGACCTTCTGATGAACCAACATACAATGCAGGCCGATTTTTATTTTTATAAACAATGAAGAACTATACAAATTGAGACAACGCCAATTTTTAAATTAAGCATTGTTTTGTGCAATTCAGTAAGATTTGATGGTGTATCAAAATTTTTATTCTTTACTCTCTAAAGGTTGATTCCCAAATATTACTTAATTTCAGGTTAACTACAATACTTTTACTGTAAAATTCCTTTACTTTTCCATGTTTTCCAGATGATATTTAAAAAAAAATCCTGAACATAACCTTTTCACAGTTTTTCTTGGTAAAAAGCGATTTTTTCATTTATTACATTGGTCACATATTTTCCAACAACAATCCTAACAGCTGTTAAACATCAACATTCTTATAATTCTAGTAATTAGGGTTTTAGATATTAATTGTGGTCCTGTGTAAGAATGCCAGATAATCAACATAGAGAAACAAAATCTCTAACTTTCGTCCATACATTTAGGTGCAGACTCAATCTAGTATCTAAGGTCCCTAGCTTTTACCTTTATTAATTAAATTCCCAGACATTTCCCTGCCTGAAACAACCAAATATGTGCAATGTTTGGCAGCACACAAGTTTGTGTGCAGGTTTTTCTCTCTCTAATAATAATAATATTTAGCACCGCATCTTACTAGCCGTTCAGGCTATACGCTGTAAGTACTAATTACGCTAATGGATTAGGAATTGGAAAGGTTGAATTAGAGGAAGTGAACCCACATTTGCGTGGAGGGAGAGTGGAAAACCACCCCCAGTTCACCCGACCAAGATTCGAACCTCGATCTCCCCGTCCTCGGCAGTTGAGCTCAACACGACTAGTGCGTTAGCCAACTACGCCCCCGAGGCTGGGTTTTTCTCTAATAAAATGGAACGAATACCAGAGTATTCACGGCTTAAGGACACACATGTCATCAATTATGAAAGTGACTTCAACACAGGATTCAAAGACTAGCACACTTATCTTCACTGGAAAAATAGTTTATATATATATGGATAAAGATAGAGGATACCTTAAAATTGTGTTTGAGCTTAATTTTCCTTTTCTAATTATTTATGAGGAAATTATATTTTATATAAAGATGATTACAATCTATATATATATATAAAATGTGGCCCTAATGATCAAAAAAGTTTAAAGGATGACCCAAGGCGTCACTTTCTCAATAGACTGAACTGCCAATAATGGAATGGGGTTTGGCTCCCGGTCGCGGGCAATGTTTTTTTTAATGGGTTTTCACTATTGCACCACATAAATGCGAGTCCCCTCCCACTAAATTCAACCCTCACCATCTGTGGTATAATTAATACTTATGTAATTGTGGTGAAAATAAAAAACACTTAGCAAACTAACAACTTTGATTTTGCCAAAAGTAAGGTTCGATCATCAATGGGAATCAAACTTGAGGACTTTAGATCAATATAAAGATGTACTACCAGCTGTGCTAGTATCTGATACAGTCCAATTTATTAGAAAGAGTTTTTCAGAAAATAAAAATCATTTTTGTGACCAAACTGACCAAATTTTATTATTTTGTTAATATTATTTCAAAATTATTGATAATATCCTGTAGGATAAACTAAAAATTAATAGTTAAGGCAGTAAGTGGAATTCAATTTTGAGATAGAGCGGAGGGGGTTTAGGATTCACCACCTCCTAACAGCCCGATTCTGAGAAAATCTATGAATATTTAATAGCTTTAGAAATTATTTTGAGTTATTTTTGTGGTGACTAAGGGTAAATATTTACATATCAATGACATAGTTTAAGTAATTTTATTTTAGTTTATATTAGGTATCTAAATAAAAAGTACTCATATGTGTTGGTCTGCTATACACTTTTCTTGAGTCCATAAATAAGGGTTGAATATTTTTAACATGATTAAAAAGCAGTTTATTTAAAACCCTCAATCTATTTTGATAACATTAGCTCTTCTTTTTATGATCAAAAACAGTTTCCATATGTGAATATGATTTTCTCATTTTCAAGGAAACTAAATTTGGAGGATATTTTTATCGTAAAATTAGATATTGGTAATTATTATTGTTTGAAATAGATTTGAATTAATCATCGGCTCCATGCTGTGATCAAGACATCCAAGACTATATTAAATGCCTGCGTCAACTAACCAGCTCTAGTATATTTGTCAATTTGAAATTTGAATCCCAATCAGATCACATACTTAGCTCTATCCAAAATTGAATATGAAACAATAGATTCTAAGTATCTATAATGTCTCTATCTAAAAGGACAGTCCCAGGTGTTAATAAATCTTAGTATATGTTGAGAGGTACTATTATGTACTGAAAATGTGGATACCATTTATTTTGTTTTCAAACTTTATATTTTGTTATTGGTTAAACAGCTTTTTAAATAAGGGATAAAAAGTGAATCTAGCTTCAACTTTTTATAATAAATAAAGAGGTTATTATATTTGTGATTATTCCAATTGAGAGTTTTAAGTGCACTATACATGTGCGTAGCTTGGTTTGTTTATTAAGTTGTAAGCTATGCCCCATGCTGGGTGACCACTAAGAGCACAGGAATTGGTATGGTGTTGAGGCCTCAGAGAGAGCTGCAGGTTACCTGTCTGAAGTCATGGGGGTTGGAGATGGGCAGGTGAGACTTGGGTCGGCCGGGGGTGCCGAGTATGCTTGAGATCAGGTTACGAGGTTTGTACGTCCCATAGCCGTTCAATTCCTCTAGGCTCTCTCCTGTAACAAGACCACGTTCACATGATACCAGGGACTATGTTCGCATTACATAGGGCTACGTTCACATTATATAAAGGACTATGTTCACATTACATAGGGCTACGTTCACATTACATAGGGCTACTTTCACATTATATAGAGAACTATGTTCACATTACAGAGGGCTACGTTCACATTATATAAAGGACTATGTTCACATTACAGAGGGCTACGTTCACATGATACTGAGGACTATGTAATGGGAGACAACATTCTTTCACTGCAATTTAGACCTAAAGTAGCCCAGCTGACCATCCCTGCAATCAAGACCTACAGTAGCCCAGTTAACCTTCAGTACAATCTAGACCAACAGTAGCCCAGTTGGCCATCACTGCAATCTAGACCTACAGTAGCCCAGTTGACCATCACTACAGTTTAGACCTAAAGTAGCCCAGTTGACCATCCCTGCAAATCTAGACCTACAGTAGTCCAGTTGACCTTCACTACAGTTTAGACCTAAAGTAGTCCAGCTGACCATCACTACAGCTTAGACCTAAAGTATCCCAGCTGACCATCACTACAGTTTAGACCTAAAGTAGCCCAGCTGACCATCACTACAGTTTAGATCTACAGTAGCCCAGTTAACCTTCAGTACTATCTAGACCTACAGTAGTCCAGTTGAGCATCACTACAGTTTAGACCTAAAGTAGCCCAGCTGACCATCACTACAGTTTAGACCTAAAGTAGCCCAGCTGACAATCCCTCCAATATAGACCTACAGTGGCCCAGCTGACCATCCCTGCAATATAGACCTACAGTAGCCCAGTTGACCACCAGTAATATCTAGACCTACAGTGGCCCAGTTGACCATCACTGCAATATAGACCTACAGTAGCCCAGTTGACCACCAGTAATATCTAGACCTACAGTGGCCCAGTTGACCATCGCTCCAATATAGACCTACAGTATTTGTTGACCACCAGTAATATCTGGACCTACAGTGGCCCAGTTGACCATCGCTCCAATATAGACCTACAGTATTTGTTGACCACCAGTAATATCTAGACCTACAGTGGCCCAGATGACCAGCCCTCCAATATAGACCTACAGTAGCCCAGTTGACCACCAGTAATATCTAGACCTACAGTAGCCCAGCTGACCAGCCCTCCAATATAGACCTACAGTAGCCCAGCTGACCAGCCCTCCAATATAGACCTACGGCAGCCCAGTTGACCACCAGTAATATCTAGACCTACAGTAGCCCAGCCCTCCAATATAGACCTACAGTAGCCCAGTTGACCATCCCTGCAATATAGACCTACAGTGGCCCAGCTGACCAGCTCTGCAATATAGACCTACAGTAGTCCAGTTGACCATCACTGCAATATAGATCTACAGTAGCCCAACTGACCAGCCCTCCAATATAGACCTACAGTAGCCCAGTTGACCACCAGTGATATCTAGACCTACAGTCGCCCAGTTGACCATCACTGCAATATAGACCTATAGTAGCCCAACTGACCAGCCCTCCAATATAGACCTACTAGTAGCCCAGTTGACCACCAGTAATATCTAGACCTACAGTAGCCCAGCTGACCAGCCCTCCAATATAGACCTACAGTAGCCCAGCTTACCCGCCCTGCAATATAGACCTACAGTAGTCCAGTTGGCCACCAGTAATATATAGACCTACAGTAGTCCAGTTGACCACCAGTAATATATAGACCTACAGTAGTCCAGTTGACCACCAGTAATATATAGACCTACAGTCGCCCAGTTGACCATCACTGCAATATAGACCTACAGTAGGCCAGCTGACCAGCCCTCCAATATAGACCTACAGTAGCCCAGTTGACCACTAGTAATATCTAGACCTACAGTAGCCCAGCTGAACAGCCCTCCAATATAGACCTACAGTAGCCCAGTTGTCCATCACTGCAATATAGACCTACAGTAGCCCAGCTGACCAACCCTGCAATATAGACCTACAGTAGTCCAGTTGGCCAGTAAAATTCAGACCTACAGTCGCCCAATTGACCATCACTGCATTATAGACCTACAGTAGCCCAGTTGGCCAGTAAAATTTTAGACCTACAGTAGCCCAGTTGGCCAGTAAAATTTAGACCTACAGTAGCCCAGCTGACCAGCCCTGCAATATAGACCTACAGTAGTCCAGTTGGCCAGTAATATCTAGACTTACCGTGGCCCAGCTGACCAGCCCTGCAATATAGACCTACAGTAGTCCAGTAGGCCAGTAAAATTTAGACCTACAGTCACCCAGTTGCTCATCACTGCAATATAGACCTACAGTAGCCCAGCTGACCAGCCCTGCAATATAGACCTACAGTAGCCCATCTGACCAGCCCTGCAATATAGACCTACAGTAGTCCAGTTGACCACCAGTAATATCTAGACCTACAGTCGCCCAGTTGACCATCACTGCAATATAGACCTACAGTATCCCATCTGACCAGCCCTCCAATATAGACCTACAGTAGCCCAGTTGACCACCAGTAATATCTAGACCTACAGTAGCCCAGCTGACCAGCCCTCCAATATAGACCTACAGTAGCCCAGCTGACAATCACTGCAATATAGACCTACAGTAGCCCAGCTGATCAGCCGTGCCCAGCTGACCAGCCCTGCAATATAGACCTACAGTCGCCCAGTTGTCCATCACTGCAATATAGACCTACAGTAGCCCAGTTGTCCATCACTGCAATATAGACCTACAGTAGCCCAGTTGGCCAGTAAAATTTAGACCTACAGTAGCCCAGCTGACCAGCCCTCCAATATAGACCTACAGTAGTCCAGTTGGCCACCAGTAATATCTAGACCTACAGTAGTCCAGTTGGCCACCAGTAATATCTAGACCTACAGTAGTCCAGTTGGCCATTCCTGCAATTTAGACCTACAATTTCCCAGTTACGTACAAGAGAATTGAAGACATTTAATACAAGATGATACAAAAATAAGGCTCTTAAAAGACTTTTAAGTTCAAACACAAATATATATAAATATAAGGCGGGTTCTGGACATAAAGCAAAGTGATTACTTTTAAAGTGCTCAATGAAACTAAGAAAGTTATTTTCAAACCAATACAGTTCTATACCATCACGTGAGCCTCGCAGAGACTACGCCCGTGACGGGAGAAGGGGGAGCGAGACGATGCCACGCCGTGGCTCATTGTAATATTAATTAAAATTGTAGACGTTCTACTGTGACGACGTGTGCTGTCACTGCACTCACATTTGGTGCACATCCTCTAACAACTCGCTTTGTGCCGCACAGGATGTCACGTCGACATTCCTATAAGGCGCGCTAATTAAATACAAACTCTCTCCATGTTAAGATTTGTGACGCGGAATGCGGAAAAAACATAACCACGGCGCGATGAAGCCTTCCAAGTCCACGTCACAGCTCGGCTTTGTGTCTATCCGGTTTCCATAGTAAATATAGCACTTGTTCGACTCAAAGTGTCTTCAGCGTGGACACGGCACTT
This sequence comes from Timema shepardi, assembly GCA_902151425.1. Taxonomy (NCBI): domain Eukaryota; kingdom Metazoa; phylum Arthropoda; class Insecta; order Phasmatodea; family Timematidae; genus Timema; species Timema shepardi. Next base: position 37,820 of record CABFVX010002939.1, on the reverse strand, counting down.
GTTCGACTCCAGCAGTCTTCACCGTGGACACGGCACTTGTTTGACTCCAAGTGTCTTCAGCGTGGACACGGCACTTGTTTGACTCCTAGTATCTTCAGCGTGGACACGGCACTTGTTTGACTCCTAGTGTCTTCACCGTGGACACGGCACTTGTTTGACTCCAACAAGTCTTCACCGTGGACACGGCACTTGTTTGTGAGACTTCACGACCCCGTGAGCTCGCGGTACAAATGCAAAGCTCATTTAGTCTAGTTTGCCGCTGACTGTGAGGTCGGGGTTCAAATCCCGGCTAGGCGCGTATAGCGAGACACTGAGCCCACCGCGTTCTCACGCGAAGACAGACGAGAACTTTCACACGTAAATTATTAGACGGCCAACATTTTCTATATTATGAAACGAAATCAGGTAACAAGGTCACGGCTCCCAGTGTATTTACTTCAGTTCAACCAGTCGAAATGGCAAATTGAAAATAAAACTAAGATATGCATTGTTTTTAGTGGAGATAATATTTGCTATGCGTCATTTAGAAAGGAAGGCGAGGAGGATCGTATTCCCTTGAACTTTTCTAATTAAAAACGTTGCCTAGACTCGAAACTAGTACTTCCGTTTGACGTGACGATAACATGACCACAATCACATACATATGCATAAGGGGCGAAGCCAGGGGGTGGAAGTGGGACCCACTCCCCTACCTCCAAAAAACCCCCTACCATAAAATAGGATATTTAGTTAAATGTAAAATCTGATACAGGACATAAAATTGGTAATCTTTATTATTATTATTAGCTACCGCGTCTTACTACCCGTTCGGGTTACACGCACTTACGCTAATGTGCAATGGTAGGGTGAATGTGAGATGAAATGAAGGACCTACGGTTTAACGTGGAATCCGAACCACGGTGGAGGCCTGGCATTCCTCACATAATTGGTAATCAAGTGTTCTTATGTCCAACCAGATATTAATGTATCTCTGTCGTAATTTGATTTCTTCTCCTTCCCCTGAGAAAAATTCCTGGCCACTCCCCTGATACAGATCTTATTTATCTGAATAGACTGGACTGACGTATTAATTAAAATAACAATTTAAATTAAGATTACATTAAAAAGTAATTAAGTATTAGAACATTATGTGCATAGTGTTAAGCATTATGTCGTGCTCTTATTGTCACTAAAGCATTATGTCGTGCTCTTATTGTCATCTAAAGCATTATGTCGTGTTCTTATTGTCACTAAAGCATTATGTCGTGTTCTTACTGTCACTAAAGCATTATGTCGTGTTCTTACTCTCACTAAAGCATTATGTCGTGTTCTTACTGTCACTTAAGCATTATGTCGTGTTCTTATTGTCAATAAAGCATTATGTCGTGTTCTTATTGTCACTATAGCATTATGTCGTGTTCTTATTGTTACTAAAGCATTATGTCGTGTTCTTATTGTCACTAAAGCATTATGTCGTGCTCTTATTGTCACTAAAGCATTATGTCGTGTTCTTACTGTCACTAAAGCATTATGTCGTGTTCTTATTGTCACTAAAGCATTATGTCATGCTCTTATTGTCACTAAAGCATTATGTCGTGTTCTTACTGTCACTAAAGCATTATGTCGTGCTCTTATTGTCACTAAAGCATTATGTCGTGTTCTTACTGTTACTAAAGCATTATGTCGTGTTCTTATTGTCAATAAAGCATTATGTAATGCTCTTATTGTCTTATTGTCTAGGGGTAAGGTGTCAAACTTCTGTGCTTGGGTCCGGGGTTCAATACTCGGTCCCGGCACTGATTTATCTGATTGCCAAACCCTTCCTTCACCTCTGACAAGACGTGTATTAATCACAACTTGTGAATGTGGGGAATGCCAGGCCTCCACCGTGGTTCGGATCCCACGTTAAACTGTAGCTCCTTCATTTCATCTCACAATCGCCCTACCATTGCATATTAGCGTAAGTGCGTATAGCCCAAACGGGTAGTAAGACGCGGTGCTAATAATAACAATAATAAACCTGGATGACCCTGTTTAACAAAATTATTTTCCATCAAACGCCACAATATTTATCGCCCCCACTGGGGTTTTACATCCTCTCTCCAGCAGAATGCTTTGGTTGAAGTCCATAATGGTTTAGCGTCAAAACTTATTTAAATGAAAGTAACACCAAGGTTAACACTGTTTTCTTAATACAATATTCCTTGTGATCACCCGGGGGTTTTCGTGAAAGAGCACACATTTCCTCAAACAGTTTATAGAGTAGTAGAGAGGAAATAAATTTAATTGTTCATCGAAGTGACTATTGTGAAGTTGTTTATTGGTGTTTAGAACAGGGTTGTTTGACCTTGTTGGAGAAACTCGAGGAGTACAGTAGCCCCATGGCTTCTTTGGTGCTGATTGACAGCTCACAGCTGACAGCTAAAAGCTTTGAAAAGTTACCAGACCAAATTATGTATCCCTACGCCAAGCCATATGATCTACAAAAACATGTGTTTAGCAGCTGTCACTTCTTACGGTCAAAATTTAGGTATATACCTAAATGTTGACTGTCAGAAGTCAGCTGTGAGCTGTCAGTCAGCACCAAAGAAGCCGTGGGGCTACTGTAGCTAGGCAAGAGGGAAAGACACAGGGGATCAGAGTAGTGGGGTGTTCTCTTCTAAACAACGGCCTACCATTTAAAGAGACGGGGGATCAGAGTAGTGGGGTGTTCTCTTCTAAACAACGGCCTACCATTTAAAGAGACAGGGGATCAGAGTAGTGGGGTGTTCTCTTCTAAACAACGGCCTACCATTTAAAGAGACAGGGGATCAGAGTAGTGGGGTGTTCTCTTCTAAACAACGGCCTACCATTTAAAGAGACGGGGGATCAGAGTAGTGGGGTGTTCTCTTCTAAACAACGGCCTACCATTTAAAGAGACGGGGGATCAGAGTAGTGGGGTGTTCTCTTCTAAACAACGGCCTACCATTTAAAGAGACGGGGGATCAGAGTAGTGGGGTGTTCTCTTCTAAACAACGGCCTACCATTTAAAGAGACGGGGGATCAGAGTAGTGGGGTGTTCTCTTCTAAACAACGGCCTACCATTTAAAGAGACGGGGGATCAGAGTAGTGGGGTGTTCTCTTCTAAACAACGGCCTACCATTTAAAGAGACGGGGGATCAGAGTAGTGGGGTGTTCTCTTCTAAACAACGGCCTACCATTTAAAGAGACGGGGGATCAGAGTAGTGGGGTGTTCTCTTCTAAACAACGGCCTACCATTTAAAGAGACGGGGGATCAGAGTAGTGGGGTGTTCTCTTCTAAACAACGGCCTACCATTTAAAGAGACGGGGGATCAGAGTAGTGGGGTGTTCTCTTCTAAACAACGGCCTACCATTTAAAGAGACAGGGGATCAGAGTAGTGGGGTGTTCTCTTCTAAACAACGGCCTACCATTTAAAGATTGCAGTTTAATGTCCCAAATTCGCAAATATTACAGGGTATTTTTTAAAAATATTTTTAACTTCCCTGTGTTTCCCCGGTTCTATCCAGACACAACGAATGCCCGGTTCTATCAATGAACGACGAATGCCCGGTTCTCGCGGTTCTACAGGTGGGTGGCGATCGTGAAAAACCTGAGCTTCCCTGTTGTGAGAAGGTAAAATACAATTATTTACGATTAAATTTAGCTAATTTGGTTTGAGCTAAAGGTTTGATTAATATTAGCCACGTTTGACTCAAAAAATCATAATAAACGATCAAAACAATAGAATCAACATGAAGTGAGAGTAAGTGTATCGCACTAGCGTGGAGAGAGGACGAGAAAACCATAGGAAAGGTCGCATGTGAAAAACCTGGCTCAACGCACCGGCCTGGATTCGAACCGACGACAACCAAATGCGAATGGAGTCTAAACCTTGGTAGGATCCAGATCAATGATTCCCAGGGGACTGGGATGTATTGCTATATACTTTGATTTGTATTGCAGCATCAACACATTGTCCGGTTTCCAGCAGACAGAGAACTAGGCGTTAGTAACACATTCAACCACCAAGCGCTGTAGTAGATACTCGATTGCGTGAAGATAACTATAATCAGTTATTGCTTTGCTATCATCTGATAATGTTTCTGGTCTTAACAAAATAAGACGAAATGTAAGCTATAAAATTTGTGATATCTCGAATACGTTCCTTCCATCTAAATAGAAGTAAAACTTGTATCTGTATTTACGACGTGATTAGAGTCCTAATTAATTCATGTGTATCACAAAGTGATGCGTGATGGTTACCACTCACAGACTCAATAGTACAACTGGTGAAAGATAGCTCTGGACACGAAGCGAACCAGGACGCCTCAGTGGTGGAGCGCAAACCTAGAGGTCACGGGTTAGAGTCCCGTGTCCAAGTTGTCAATTTTCACTAAACTAAATAGTCATTATTAGTTTTTACCACTCCCATAAACGAAAATAATAGTTCTTAAATGTTAGAAGCTAGTGTTGAGCTTTCTCGAACCTCGCAAAGTCTCCGGTGCGCGATGTAAGCATGTATCCGCCACAGAGAAGATACCTGCTTGTACCTAGGAGATAAACTCGCAGATAGAGAGAAAGAGATATATATTATGGCGGGCTAACAACTTGGACTCGGGCGATAAGTCCTGCAGCAAACAGTATCCCCAGAAACCAAACTCTTGTTTTCCTCTTACCAGACCTGTACGCTCTTATCTAACCAGGACAAGAGCAGCTTGGTGGTAAAACAGCTCTTCTCCACGAGTGGCGTTAAATTCAATCCACAGCTCCGTGTGACTCTTGGGGGTCAGAGAGAGCAGGGTATACAATGTGACTCTTGGGGGTCAGAGAGCAGGGTATACATTGTGACTCTTGGAGGTCAGAGAGAGCAGGGTATACAATGTGACTCTTGGAGGTCAGAGATAACAAGGTATACATTGTGACTCTTGGAGGTCAGAGAGCAGGGTATACATTGTGACTCTTGGAGGTCAGAGAGAGCAGGGTATACAATGTGACTCGATGGTCAGAGAGAGCAGGGTATACAATGTGACTCTTGGAGGTCAGAGAGAGCAGGGTATACAATGTGACTCTTGGAGGTCAGAGAGAGAAGGGTATACAGTGTTTTTTTATTGTAAAACTGGTCCGGAAGAAAAAAAAAATTACAACTCTTTCTAATGCATATAAACTCTTTAAGCTTAATTTTTAGATTGTATTTTAACTTGAACTCAACTTTTAAGCGTATCGATTATTTTAGCCATCTTAAGCAACCAAAAATAAGTTGTTTTATTTGACCCTAGATAGTACACGGCTTATTTTTATTTGTTGACATTTAATTTTTAATTTAGAGTTCACTTTCTGAACCGACCGATTATATCCGCACACGACTTATAAACTAACTTAAATCTAGAACAGACACAATCCCCAGCCATCGCCGTAAATTCAACACTGTGAAAGGGAAACCCACATTATACCAATAAGCCATTTTTCGGTCGTGCCAGGAATCAAACCCGGGACCTTTAGCTCAGGAGACATATGCTACCGACTGAGATAAGTCTGATTTTATTTATAGTCAAAATATAGAAATATTCATATGCACCTTAAATATTATACATCACATCTAAATTTGGTTAAGAGTTAATTTGTCCTTTTACTTCTTTACTTTTCTTTCATGGCATACCTCTCAAAAAATGAAATTATTAGAGAAGATGCTCCCCCAATATGTACTGTATGTATGTATGTATGTATGTATGTATGTATGTATGTATGTATGTATGTATGTATGTATGTATGTATGTATGTATGTACGTACGTGTGCATGTATGTATGTTTCTTTATCGGCCTTGTTTTCTTTGAGTTTTGAAACCTTACCTTCCAATAGCCCATGAGCTGAACTACTTCAAAGCTTTTTCTTTTCAGCACAGATGCAATCCATGATGATTTTTGCCCATGGAGTTTGCCAGCTGCTTTCTTTTTCTGGACTTATTTTCTTTTCACAAGAAATTTGTTCTTCCTACCATCAAAAACCCTCTTCTATTCTTAATTTTCTCCTCTAAAAGTTTCTTCTTTTGCCCTTTCTCTTTCTTTCTCCTTATCCTCTTTAAGCCTCTTTTATCTAAGGTTGGTTTCCTCTAAGTGCTGCATTTCCTCCATAGGTTGGGAATGAGCTTTATGTGATTGGAACATAACTTAAGGCATGCATTAAAAGCTCTCAGCAGCTACTTGCTCTGTAATCACATGTCCATAACCGTGTAGCAATGAAAGATTAACTACTTTTGTCACTTTCTTGTATTGAGTGTCATTAATTACGTTCTTTACTTCACGAACTTTTTCATAAATGTATCAAGGTCTTCATCACCGAAGAGGCAGTTTAACGTCGTAACCGGGACAAAAAGTTAAAACTTATCAATTTAAGACAAAGGGCCTATATTTCTGCAACTTACCTAAAACATTTCTACTAAACATCATCCAAATTTATATAAACAATTCAAAGAACTTTCGTATACCTATTTTTAAGCTTTTTAGAGTCCTAAGATTATAAAAAGGGACTTTTTGAGACTTTGTTCCAGTAGGGACTTTAGGGACAAAGTATGAGCTCTGCAATATAGACGCATTCATAACGTGTCCGCGATGTTAGCCAACATGTGTTGGGATGTGTTGGCTCAATTGTTGTAGATAATAAATAAACCACCAGAACATGGAGGCTGATTTGGGAAGTTCGGCGCATGCGCTGTCGAATAGAGACAGTGTCCAACTTTAACTATGCACGGGTTATGTTTTCAGTTTAGCTTAACATCTTGGTCTAAATAGTTTTGGGGTAATTGAATGGAACAAAGCGACCACAGCTAAACGAGTTGTATCTAAAGTGTTTTGTTCTTTGGAACGTTATCTCGGCTGATTACAGGAATTCAAATAACCGAGGAGATACACTTGCTACAATAGCTAAGGTTTTTGAGGCCCCCCTCCCAACAGTTTCTTACGTTCTGATTTTTTCTGTAATAGTAGACCTACACTTCCTGTCAACACAATAAATTAAGAAATGGCAAGTAATCCGTCGTTCTTCGTGTCTAGAAATGTGTAGCCTGTAGAGGGATTAAAACCTAGAGAAGGTCCAGAATATTGGTATAAATAAACTCTGCTTAATTTCACCCTATATTGGCACCCACAACAGGGCCTCACAAAGATAAGCATGCAATCATGTGTTGTGAGGATGTGTTAGTATTTTGACACGATGAATACTCAAATTGTTTCTAGAACTGAGGGTCGTAAGCCATTTTTTGATGAATCACGAAATAGGTTTTGAATTGTGAACATTTCATAATTATTTGAAAAAAGAAAATTATTTAAAAATGTGAAAGCGAAAAAAAAGTAAAAAAATATATGGATTGAAAAATAATCCCTTCCCCCTTTCATGTTTATTAAAGATATTTGGGTCGCGAAAGTTTGTCTTTCTAAAAATGATGTCGCGGTTCTAAAAAGTTTGGGAAGCACTGGTGTATGAGCAATCAACGTTTCAAAGTGTCTCGGGGAAATTGGGAAGGGTGGGAGGGGTACGGGACCCCCTCTTGCTCTCTGACGCTCCCTCTACCCCAAAAAAGAAAAAACAAATCCCAAGTACACCCCGGCATATCACATTTGATTTACACATTCCCTTAGAACGTTTTTATGAGCTGACCAAAGGTTTCACTTTTACCAGTGAGTCAATTCGAAATACTTAATATATTTGTAAATATAATTTACTACAAAGTACGAGTTATTTATAAAAAATAATTCAGGAGCACAATTTATTAATAACTCAGGGTGATATTTGAACAGATCATTTTATTTTTATTTGCCAGAACTTTAAAAAATAACAACAATTATTATTATTATTAGCACCGCGTCTTAGGCTTACAACCCGTTCGTGTTACACGTACATAATAAAGAGACTGCCTGTATGATCTAGTGCTCAGAGTAGACCAGAGGTCCTGGGATCTATACTCAACGCTTCCAGATTTCCTGTCCAGAATAGGTCTAGAACGGGATCAAATTCAACCTTTTGAGGACAAATGAGGAGATACTTGGATAAAGTAGCGGCTCCGGTCTAGAAAACAGAGATTAGCGGCCAGAGGGTTCATTGTGTTGATCCACCTCTATTGGCAGAAGTTGGCACTATATTCGCCAAATGACGGCGACCACTAGGTCAATATGGCTTGATGGCGGGTTGACGACAATGCGTTTTTAAAATTATTTTACTTTATTTTCATATATATATATATATATATAAAACTTATATAAGAACATTTCAAATTTAAAATGTTAGTACTTTCTTGAGGTCCTTTATTTGTAGACACACCAAAATAATAAATGGGTTTACAGGTGTGCAATTTATAAACCTAATTAATTTACCTTAACAACCATCCGCGCAGGGTAGTATTTATGGTAAATATTGGTGGATTAGGCACACTCAACTCAACCACAAGAAATTGTCAAAAGATGGATTGGCCACTCCACAGTCTGTATTAAAGTCGCCAGCAGTCATCCAGCTGAACTTTAGCTGCTCCGTAAAGCAGGGTTTCTCAAACTGTAGTTCGCGACCTCATATGGGGTCGCGAAAAATATGTCAACAGTGAAAGGTTTCTGAACGGACAGTGGCCAAAAAGTAATTCAAAATCAAACACGTAATGAACGTGGCACCCCGCGACTTCACTGATTTAATTGAAAGAGTTATAATTGATCATCTGAAGTGCCTGGAGACACAGTTTGAAAAATACTGCCCTTCAAATTTTGATTCCAATTAACTAAGTTGGGCTCATAAGCCCTACTCCATTGAAATCAAACACGTAAGTCATCTGCCGTTAAAAGTTCAAGAATTTACTGAGGTATTAAAATTTGAGTTTCCTAAAAAAGATCGTTAAATGAATTTTGGCTTGGGATTAGAAGAGAATTGCCAAAAATTTTGGAAAATGCCTTAAACATACTTCTGTCCCAGCAATGACGATTATAAAAACAAATATCGATCAACTTTGAAAAACGTTAAAGATGTTCTAAGACCTGCAACATCAAATTTTCAGCCAAGATTTCATTATTTACGTAAAAATAGTTGGTGGCAGCCTGCGATTAAAAGCAGTACCCGGTCCACCGACGCCAATTACCGAAAATAGATAAATACAATTTATTCGCTGAGACAAATGTTTGAAAATTGATCCTTAGCACATTTATTGATTATAAATAAAACTTCTTACTCTGAAAACCATATAAGCAAAAGTGTTTTACCAGAAACGTTTAGAAAACAATAAAATGAGTTTAAAAAGCTCCGAGAAAAGAGAGTTTAAAAATGTTTCAGCAAATTAAATGTGGCCAGCACCAAAACAGCTGGGTGGAATGTCCCGCCCTTGCCTATATGGGATGATATGAGTCACACATGTCAACAGACCATACATACACAGGGAGTCAATAGAACCACCTGGCACAGAGCATGCCGACACACAGATTAAAAGCCCGCACTAATCGATGGTACAGTCACCTACAAAGCGATGGCACAATTTCAGGTGAACATCGATTCTCTTCGAACTTTGTCAGCAGACAGGAAAACAGAAATAGCTAGGTGCATTCAGAGACACGATTAACATTCAAATAAATAGTATTGCGCTATTGGATATCAGAGAATACCAACTAATACTCTACAAAGGTTTGTAAAATACAGGTATCGGCCATACAGAGTGCATTTCTCTCGACCTGGACGGTCGGGGGTTCAATTAATATTATGTCATATCTTTCTTTGATTCCCTGACTCGCTTCAAAGGTCCACGCATGGTCCAAGCGCTAAGGCGTCACTCTCGCAATGACGGGGAGACGGAGTTCCAATCCCGACAGATGTGCTAAGGTTAAAAGTGTGCCTTACTTATCGTTATTCCACTAGCGTAATCAAGGTATAGGTACAAACCATGCTAAGATGTGATGGAAAATACTCAATAGCAATAAATCCATTTTCTGACGTAATGTGCAAATCAAATCTGTTTTCGGTGGATGAATGTACAACTAATTTATGAGAGTCAAGAAACCTTTTAAATCCATTCGTGCTGTTTGTGAACGACCAAAGCACACGATGACTTACAAGAGACTTGCAACAGAAATCAAACCCTCGCGAAGTGGCAGCTTCCGCCGTGGCTAGGTTAGGACTTACAAACTAAATTAAATGTAGAGCAGACAACACCCAAGTCCCGGCCGTTAATTCATCGGTGTGAAAGGGGAGCCTTTTTCAACCATGTCGGGAATCGAGCCCGGGTCCTTTAGCTCAGTAAGTAGACACACTACCGACTAAGCCAAGGTGTTAGACATTTGATAACCAACTGTATATGTTTATAAGAAATAGTTTAGCCACGAATATGGTCCAAAACATACCTTCAAATAGAGATCAGCATCATCACAGAAGCTGTCTGGAAAAGCAAGTTAGATCAAACAAACCCACAATCCTCCCAGAGGTAATGTAACTAATCCTGATTGAAATTTAACTCGTTATAATACAGACCCAGGGAACAGTAGAGCCACTCATTGGGCAAGAAACACAATAGTGATTGTTACCAACATAATGCTCATTCAAAAATACGTCACATAGGAATGAGTGGACAGCCTAAGTGTTCAGCTGTATTTAAGGAAGGGGGGAGTCTTCAATGTAATTTTCTAACGAGTTCCGGTGAATGTCGACTTATTCGAGCTTGGCTGTATGCCGAAAGCAACAGCTAACCCTAAATTATAAATGTATTACTTTAAAGAAACGGATCAATTCTAATTTTACAATGATAAAATAACATCTTTAGCTTATTTATGTGCGGAGTTAATTTTCAAATATATAAAATCATGCTTTTTTGGTAGTAAAATAATTGTACATGTTATGGTTTATAATGTGCTAAGCCAAGCTCAAACAAATCTTTTTTTAGAATTACTGGAGCTTCACAATAAACATTTTAATGTATTTAACAAAAAATACAGTCCAGGGTTGTTATAATTTTACCCAGCCTAAAAACACCTAAATTTTGAAAATTGTTAGTCACTCTGTGAAAAACTTTTGGTTCAAACCCAATAATAATACATTAATTGTATTTGGTGTTGTACACGATTTTTGAAATTACAGATTGTATACAATAGACTAAGCTATAAAATATGTTGTGAAAATGTAATTAAAATAATCTTTATTATAACATTAATAATGATGAGGATGTGTATTTTAATTGGAAAGTGTGTGTGGGGGG
>CABFVX010002939.1:0-26470 GCA_902151425.1 Timema shepardi | reverse complement strand
GGGGGGGGGGGGGGGGGATATATTGATGGAGTAGCTTAGATTTAAAATGAATACAATAGTTGGGTTCACAACCAACATTTACATTTCACAACAAGAAAAATTATTATCTCAGGGTAAAACTTAAAATAACATAAATAGTGCATAAAATTGAACACATGACTCTCTCAGGACCTCTGGGTCATGTTGGAAAAAAATATACCTTTACTGTTTAAATGGACTTATTGAACAAGCAAATATTTAATAAAACAATTTGAAATCCTTAAATATACACACTATATACATTTATAGTCAATTTCCTCAATAAGGTTGGTCGATGGACACTAAAAAGGTAAATACTAAATAAGGTCATTGCATTTTGTCGAAGTCAATAATACTCTGGCAAACAGTTTCTTTTCCAGAGTCCATTGTTGAAACAGAATATTACGTCTAAAAGAAAATTCTATTGTTGGTGTATAATTTGAAATTAATACTATTCTTTGATTTTGGAACAATAAATTTTAAAAGGTGGATGATTAGTCGAAATTGTGGCAGAATACAAAGGATGAATCACGACTAAAATATAGGTTGATATCACCTCATGTGAATGGAGTCTTGTAGTGTCTTCTATCAATTGTTGAAACTGTTACTGGATCAGACAAACTCACTCGTCATCGCTGTTGTCTGGAGGTAATTAAAACTGTCCCAAGTACCATCTTTTCCTGTCGTTTGTAACACTTTTGGTGTAACTGACACCAATAAAACCTGCCATCATTACTATGCTTTGTTCCAATGAATCTCCTTTACAAGTCCGCGTCTTTTTGGATCCAAAATGCAAAGCCTCGCTTCTTCTTACCTCTCCCCCCTCCTCCCAAACTAGAGTCCATTTCTTTCCTCCTTATATAGTGCGGCCATTATGAGTCTCTTAGAAAATGTAAAAAAAAAAAATTACACCTGAGAAAACGTGGACGGAATATTTGAACAAAACCAAGGTAAAAAAATATTTCTTGATCTGATAAATGTATTATTATTATTAGGCGTTTTCTTCGACACAATGCAATGTCCGTTGAAAACAATAAGTTTAAAATGAATACATCGAGAATTAGTTAAATGTATTATGACCTATCACCGCATGGCGTGCTAGTCGCGTCAAAATAGATAAACACTTGATAATAAATTTAAACTAAATAAAAATCTAAGCCGACATAATTAAAATTCTCACAATGTTTTAATTGGTTGAACAAAATAATATGTTCAACAAGCAACTAACTTGGGATAATATAATTTTAAGCCACCTACACTGTAATAATGCTAGCCCCTAGAAATAATACTTTGTCACAAATACAAATGAGATAGTAAAAGTTGTTACCTTTCATCTTCAAGTAAAGAAAGCAACAAAACAATTCTGCATCTGGCTCGCCAGTAATTTGATGCGTGGTCCCCCCTAACCCCTCTTTCTATTCCTTCTACACAAACAGTATTTTAATCAACCTGCTAGATTATACAGTATTGTTGCCAAGACTTACATTGTTGCATTGTTTTCCTTTATTATGGTTCTTATTACTCATTTCCTTATTATATTACAATTAGAATACGTTTCCCTGGATCCCGAATAGTAAATAAATTTGAATTATTGGTTTAATCAGATAGCATACATAATATCTTTAATCTACACTAATATTATAAAAAAGAAAGATTTGATTTGTTTGTTTGTTTGTTTGTAATGGATAAACTCAAAAACTACTGGACCTATTCTAAAAATTCTTTCACCAATATAAAGCTACATTATCAGCGAGTAACATAGGCTATTAGTCGCACGCTCGCTTGTCCAATCTGGCCATACCCTAATAGTCAGTCAATCCATTCCCGGAGAAATCTTAAAGAATCACCGGGAATCAAACCAGGGAGCCTTTGATAAATAAACATACATTCTACCAATATAGCAACGCTCCAATTTTCATAAGAACCGACTCAAATGACAGCTACTATAGTTACTAGATCTAATTTTACCAAGGTATAAGTCAGGTCATGTGATCTGCAGCTTTCACAAATAAACTAATGAGATTGCATCGTTGCTAACCGCCAAACAATGTTTGTATTTTTCTAACAGTTACTTCCTCCCAGAATCCTACTATAGGATGGAATCCAATTTCGTGAAAATATTAATTTTAAATCAATTTAAAATAGTACAAATTTGTTAGTATATTTTATTTAGAGCCGCATCTTACTACCCGTTCGGATTATACGCTTAATATTAATTACGCTAGTGGGTTAGGAATTGGGAAGGTTGAATTCAGAGGGAATGAACCCACATTTGCGTGTAGGGAGAGTGGAAAACCACTTAGGAAACCACCCCCTGACCCCCAGTTCACCCAACCGAGATTCGAACCTCGATCTCCCGTCCTCAGCAGTCGAGCTAAAAACAACTAGCGCGTTAGCCAACTACGCCACCGAGGCGGGTATTTTTAGTATAAAAGATTACAAAAGTAAAAGTTTACAAAAAATTGGCAGTCATGTTTGAAAATTTCCTTTCGTACTGATTACTAGTATTTTATTTTTCTATAAATAAAAATAAATATTCACAATAAGTTTTGTTTTTATTCGTGTTTTAACATCAAATAATTATTTAATTTCAATAAATAGGATTATATAATTTAATTAAATGCACCAATATCGGAATGAAGAGTGAAAAAAAAACGTATTCCTAAAGCGGCCGGCCTGGACCAATCAAGGGCTTTCCAAACTAAGTGTCACTCATGCTAACCCTTCGACCACGATAGTAGGGTCGCCCTAAGTTATGCTAGCTATAGGTTCTCGTGATTTTAACTATTATGCTCGATATTCGTATTGTTTCGAATATAATTTGATTCTTCAGCAATGCCATATTTTAAAATACTTAATTTATTGTAGAGGTGAGATGGTCAACTCCCCCTTAACGTGTGTGGCTGTAATATTCCGTGGCTTCATTGTTCTTGAGACAAAGCACAGGTGAGTCAAAGATATGTGAGATTACGACTCGCGAGGAGTGGATTAGAACAACATGATTGCGATTGTATGATTCTAGTTTTAATAACCCACCGTTATCCGAGTGTTAATAGGACAGGATGAGGAAATTAGGATATGCATAGTTAACCATTTAGGAAAAAAAAGCTTCATACACCAGGCCGGGATTTGGCAAACAAGTCTAACCTTTAGTCCGCGTGTCCACCGGTGAGGGTGTTTGGTGTGTTTCCTGTTGGCATAACCCACTCTATGATGCTTTGTGCTAGGTTTGATTTCTTACGTCAGCCTAATACGTGGTTTTCATCTATATTTTTTTTCAAGAAGCGTTATTAAATGCAGGCCACCAATAAGATAATTACTTTATGCTCTTACTTGGTTTTCAAAACACATTTTCATGTTTCACTCTATATATTATACTGAAAGCTGTATCGCTCGTTTTTATAGTTTCCTGGTAAACTATCCTAAACCGATGCTTTCGCACACCCAGTAGCCATTGGCTACCTCTTAGCCTCATGGTAGATAGCTAATGCTGTCGCTTGCTCATGTTCACAAGTTTGCCACAACCATTTGTTAAAATCAAGTAATTCTGGTGATTTATCTCGAATTATTTCGTTCGATACAGACCTGGAAAAGTGTTGTAAACTGAACACCAAACCCGATAAACGAGTCCGAAAAATGACCCACGCTCCTGGAATTTGTTGTGTGGGTGTTTTCAAAAATATAGTTCTTCTGCTACTCAGACTAAAGGAATCCAACTAAGATCTTATGAATGAGTGTGTTCTGAAAATGTTGAGTTTTACTACTGCTGTGATGTATGAATGACGTTTATGGCTGTTCTAGATAACAAAAGCCCTCCCACACACCTTTATTTCGGAAAGGGTCAGGAAACATTTGAAAGTGTTAGAGTGAGAAAGATGCGAAAAAATAACACGAGTTTAATTATTATTCCCGAAAGAAGCTGAGTCATGCCCATTTTACCAGACACTTCAGAGCAGCTCTGGACAAATTTTCGGCCCATAAAGTATTTTTATGCGGCCCGCATGATATATATATAAACTGTGCTAAAAAAAACTAGGATTAAAAAAAAGTATTCTTATGTAAGTACAGTATATATAATTTTTATTCAACACACCGGTTAAAATCTAAGTCTTTTTAATAATCTTAATTATTAAATTTACACCTGGCAAAGACCATCAAAGACGATTAAACGATGGACATTAAACGATGAAAGATTTGGAAAAATTGCATTCATCTCAAAGTTATATTTTATTGTTTTTTAAATGACCTTTATTATATTATATATATATATATATGTATATATTCACATAGAAGCACAAAGCGATAGACAGCCAAGTGGCCGACACGAGTAAACCAACTGGTAGCCAAACAGAGATGGACCTAGTTAAAAGTTGCTCAAGTTACAGAGAAGTTGTTAATACAATATCAACAAAGTGATCAACATGGCCTGAAATATTGAGGGTCAGGAAGAACCGGACCCCCCCCCCCCTAGCCCCTCGGATTTGATAAACCCCTAAAAGGGCAAGGTCCATTTAAAGGTGTAGTTTTTTATGTAAGTATTTACCTAAACTTTCCACTCTTCGGAACGTAATATTAAAACATGAGCTTTGTTATAATTTCAAACAAATAATTATTATTTGGAAGCACATGCTACATGATCATTCACATCATATGATGATAGCCCTTACATTATAACGAAGATTAAGTACACACAGGGACAAGAGAGTGTCACTCGACCCACTCGATCCATCTCGAAGTTTGTCTATTACTTTGTCTTCACCCGACAGTCGCTACCGCAAGCTCCGAAAGCCAAACAAGTTGGATCAACTTTTAACTTTCTAAGGACTGCCTCTATGGACGACTACGGTGAGCCAATCACGTCAAGTTAGCGGCCGCCTTTTTTAGAAACGTATAGTATTTTTCTTTATTCATGCCTACCTTGATATAAATCCCGAGAAGTGACAACAATGGACCAAGTCCTTTGTTATTTCAACTAAGGCACCAAACAAAAAATGAAATTGTGAATGTGCTGATTGTGTTTATTCCAGAAATAAGGATGTACCCCTTCCTCCATATTTCGCTTATACATGCGGCAATCTGGAGTGGACGTTCTAAGTAGGGGCTGGTTTCTACTTGTTTGCCTGCCTTCTATTTCCCTTGATCGTAAAACATAGTTGATACATATATATATATATACACATTTCTTCGGTTGGTTTTTGTCCATTTTATTAATAAACGTCTTAATGCACCTATTCTGGCTTTGGATTCTCTTTTTCATAAGATATGGATTTTCTGCTGAAAGAGAGAAATTTCAAGTTCCGCACAGGCTACTTGTTTGCAGTAGGTTTGAAAATTGACGATTGTTAAAAAGCTTCCAGTGAGTGTAAATCGGGCGGAGGACAACGGGAGCAATGGCAGACACCTTGGAAGGAAACAGCATCCCGTTAACGTCCCAACTTCTTCGGAAATAGCAAATTTGAAATTTCTTCCCTTGGCATCGTGTGAAGTAGAACTCAGCTGTTCAGATTATTAAAAAAACATGCAATCTGGTCCGGTAAACTTAAGGTGGTTTTAACTAATTTTTTTACTCTCCCTCCACTCGAATGAAGATACACTTCCTCTGAATTGCACTTTCCAAGCCCCTAACAAACTATCGTCTAGTACATGTGTGTACAACCCGAGAACGAGTAGGGAAACGTGGTGCTTAAAAAACACCTTAATGTCAATTGGCTGTACGTAATAAATTTAATAAATTGTAGATGGTGTTTTACATTCCCTATTGTGTGTCTTATTGTTTTTTCCTAAATGCCATTATAGTACCTATTTTAAACATTGTTGGTGCCTGGTTGTAAGCCACGCACTATGTTGCTCACACATGGTAAAGTTCTAATATGTGGCGTAGTCTGAGATTGAGATTATACCGGGCCTGAATGTAGCGTTCACTATTGGGATGCTTTGATCATCTCACATATTTTAAAGTTAGTTGAAGTCTTTAATGATTCCTTAACGAATACATCACGCACTCGTTTCAAGGCGGGAATGCTATCTGCTACCGCTCTTTCGTTATATATCAAAATGTAATTAGATTTAGGACAACTATACGCCCTGACCGTGGGAAGTCTCAGGAAGGACTCGAACCTGTCCTCCACAACTTCCAAGCTTCCTTTTTATTCCTGATTACCTGGAGTGAGAGAGAGTGCAATGTTGAAACAACTACAAGGTTAGAGGGGAGAGTAATATGATAGCATACCATAACATTATATTAAAATACGCATTGTGATATTCCCGCTCCTCAGCAGTCGACTTGAACACAAGCTATATATAATATAGATATGGGTGCCCCCTACTCAGTCGTAGCAAGAGTTCTTTGTTCTCTGAAACACCAGGTTAGCAAATATTATTTTAGAAACAGGAATTTACAATTACTGACTCATCATAAGAAAATTAAATTGTTGCAAATGATTGAAAGCTATAATGAGTAAGGTTAAAATTTGTTTTTGAGCTTATATTTTAATTATGTTCAGAAGTAGCATATATGATAATTTTCTAAATAAATTTTAAAAATAATGAATTGCCTACAGTACAATCACAAAACTTGAAAATTTTACTCTTTATATAAATTTTATTTANCCGAGCGACCACCGTTTGTTGGCCAGGGTAGGTAGTGCCAACTTATGCGGACAAAGGGTGTCATGTGGTCAACACAACGAGCCCTCTGGCCATCAATCTCAGCTTTCTAGACCAGAACAACTTTTTTTTTTCATTCAAGTAGCTCCTCATTTGCTCTCACGAGGCTGAGTTGACCCACAACTGGAAGCGGCAGGAATCAATCCCGGGACCCCTGGATTTGTAACCAGGAGCTCTGACCACTAGACCACACTAGCATTCTAGACTAGATAAATATTAGTTTTATGTATTCTTATGTTCTTTTTGGCACCGGGTCTTACTACCCAATCGAGTTACACATCTATCTATACTAATTACGCCTATGTGAGAGGGGATAGGGAGGTTGTGTGTATAGGAAGTGTGCCCGAATTTACATGGAGGGAGAGTGGAAAAACCACCCGCAGCCATAGCTGGTAATTCGAAAACAAAATTTTTAAATTTTCAAGAATCCTAAAGTCTTCTGTTCCAAACATAGATGGAGTCATTTTTACTAATAAATTTTTTTTATTTCAGTTTGTTAAGCAAAATGATCAAAATTCTAGTTTATTTTACATACAAATAAATATGGTCTTAAAACGAAACAGTTATATATTATTTGTTTTCATTTTTAAAATGAAAATAAAATAAAACAAATAGGTGATTTAAAAAATATACGTCGTCGTCACTGCTGACGGATAGTCTCGATAGTCTTCAAAGTCGATTAAGACATCGATAGTAATGTGGACAGTTGACTGTCTTGTCTACACAACCAACCGTCGAACTCGCACCTTTAGAGAAACTTCAAGGAGTTGTCACATTTAAGATAATTACATACAGCTTCCCTAATTTATAAATATTTTTTTATGGACTGTTAAAGTTTCTGAAACAATATTTCCGTGAATAATATTAAAGTTAGTAGATTTTCACATAATTAATTAATGCCTATTTACATTTTTGCCAACCGTCTTAACAATCCAACTTTAAATGATTAAATATCAATAATAGTCATAGTGATTAAACCAAACTACGAAAATAATGGGAGGTGTTGTTATAACATTAATATAAGGGGTGGAAAAATAACATTAGAGTGGCTAAAAAAAACTTTCCCTATAAAATTCCTACCTTTAAAAATGTTCCCTTTATATTAAAAAACATTCCAACAAACTTAATTCAGTTGGTTGTTTTTTTTTGAAAAAATTGTCATTTACATATGTTATATATATATATAAAACAGCTACTCGAAATAACATTCTAATAAGTTATTTTTCCCGCATTAATTGTTATATATATATATATATATATATATATATATATATATATATATTATTTGTTTTCCCATGTAAAGCTGTTATAAAATAAATTCGGTACAATCATCTCATGTTTAGAATGGCAAATATCTTGACATTTTCCTAACATCGAAAAACATAATTTATCACATATTTTGTTTAGTCTTTAGGTGACAATTACTAGATTTTTTTTGTGGGTCAAGTATTTAAATCCACTACTTTTACCTTATTTTAGATTAAATTCCCTGACATCTCTTACATCAAAACATTGCAGATTTTCCCAGTCTGTTGCACGTAATCGCGATACTATGACAGGCTTGGAACATCTAGAACAGGGGTGGGCGACCTTTTAGTAGTGTTGTGCCGAAGTAATATTGCAGTCGCTCAGCGTGCCAACAAACATAGCCCACCCAAATCGTTTAAATTATATACTTGTTAACTAGTACACTACTAAAACAAATTCAAGTTGATCTTGTAAAATGTAAATGTAGCATGTTTCTAAATCTAATACATTAAATAACTACTGTTTCTTAAATATTAATATTTTAATATAAATCAGAATAAATTCAAAAGTGTATTGCAAAATTTAAGTTCTGAAGACATTATTTTAAAATTTTGAAACAAAATTGAATTAATGAAACATAAAACACGTTAATAAAATCATTACTTACATCAACGGTTTTAGTTAAAAATAAAGGTTGTATATGAGTTTTATTCAGATCGTTCAGCCTGCCATTGAAAGTTGTTCCGCGTGCCACTGTCGACACGCGCGCCATAGGCTGCCGACCCGAGATCTAAAACATCACTTACTATCGTCATTCTATGTGCATTGGAAAGAGTGTCAAAAAGTGACAACATCGCACCATGATACGGCGTTGTTCTAACTTGTATGGATGTCAGCTAATCCCTGGGAATCTATCTGTAAGCAGCTACGGGTCCCTCGCGCCTTGTTCCGCCAGCTTAGAAACCACCTCGAACCTCTGTACACAATGATCAGTGTCAGTATCGAAAGTGGACATCTCCCTGTTAAACTCCGTCCCCATGAAGATGTGCGTCTATCAGACCGTGAAAACAAGGTCCCCGACTATCGAGGAGCACATGTGAAAGAAAGTGCTGACCACACACACACACACACGTGCGTTAGTTCCGGTGAAGGGGAACATGTGATGGTCAACATTAATTCACTTCTACTCTGGGAGCTGACAGCTTGAGAGGAAATAAAGAGCAGTAAAGTGGGCGCGGATCCAGTTGGGATTTAAACTACGACCATCCTTATCAACGTAAACAAAAGCAACGCGACTCTTACGGCTTAGCTCGCTCAATCATTGATGATGGTCCAATTTAATAGCTCTGCGTGGTGTTAACAGCTCATCAGGACGATCACAGCCAAAAGAACCCAGACCCTGAATTTACCAATTTACGGAAAAAACATTTTTTTATAACGCTAGATATCCGGACCTTGGGGGGAATCGCACCCGTGGCCTTTGCCCTTTGGTCAGGTGAGGTGTACAGCAGCCTGGCTCAGTCGGTAGCGCAGGGAAATTGGTTAACGGTCTCGGTTAAATTCCCGGCGTGGCTATTCATGGAGAAATTTCACAATTTACGCCAAGGGACCGAAGGTCATGGCTGTTCTAAAATAATAATAATAATAATTATTATTATTATTATTATTATCGCGGTGTTTTAGTACCTGTTCAGGTTATACGCAAATGTGGTAATTACTCTACTGGGGTAGGGGTGAGGAAGGAAGCATTTTAGAGGTAATCTACCCGCATTTGCGTGGGAAATGAGCGGAAAACCGTTTAGGAAAAAAAACCTCCAGTAGACCCAACCGGGATACGAGCGCCGATCTCCCCATCATCAGCAAGCCAGTCTAACACGAGAGAGACGCACGCCTTAGATCATTCGGCCACTGAATCTGGCTAGAATTAATTTAATTTGAGAGTCGTATGGATATAATCAGCTGGCTCATAAAGTGCAGTTCAGTGAGCATTTCTTCTCCCCCGCCCCTACTTCCCCTGGCGCTGATAAAGCAATTCCCGTTAAGTTAATCGTATATTAAACCGTCGATCACAAAGTTTATCGGACGCTTATGGTGGGTATTTACCAAACAAGCGCTAGTAATATCACTCAAAAACGTCTGGGGTGTACCAGTTGGCGGGGAAAAAACACACACACAATGGAAGAGTTGGGAGTGACAAAAAGAACAAAGAATTATTGTTTTAGAAACAGCGTCGATAGTTATTCCAAGCTGTTTCTAGGGCAGCCGACGAACGGCGTCTCTTCGTCTCCCGGATGGAACCCTATCAGTAAATTCATGCACACGCGTATGAAATCAGAAAGTACCTTAGTGTTTTGTAACTTCCTACAGCATCACAATAGATTAGTATTTTATTCAGACAATGTTTGGAAAGAACATCTCTGAGGGGAGGCAGAGCTTGGGACGTTGTTTTCGTTATTTCCAGTGGAGAATCAAGTCATAGAATACAGCAACCTCCCCTGAATACCAATTTGTGACTACAAGAAATATGTGGCTAGGAAAAAATATAAACAAATAATCCCCGAAGAAAACAACAATATCCGCTGCTAAACGTGGAGTGGTAACCGGCAGGCAGCGTTGGGCACGTCCGAGCCGTTAGTGAATGACGAGGCTCACCACAGCTCTGGGAACGAGGCTCACTCTAATAACAATGACCTCAACACCGGACTTGGATCGTTCTCCTAGCACTCCACTGGTGGGAGTAGAAGTACGCATCAAGGGAAAAGTTTAGTCGACACTCAAAATAGCCATAATAGGGTACTACCCGTCTGTCTTGACTGCTACTAGCAGTTTCCAACACATTTTCCTCATTTTTAAACCTAATTATAAACACTGTACAGTAAAACATATCTTTTTAAATTACTATAAGGTAAATTATGTACCAATTAAATGGCAGCTACCTTATCCGGCAACAATAAGCGATTTTATAACAGCTGTATCCAAAAAGGTTACTTTGTTCTTTCGTCTAACGGCCACAATGAAATCTAAAATGATGAGAGGCCACCACATTAAAAATATATTCTGTCATCTTAAATTAAAAGAGTTACAACTTACGTTTCATTATTACGAAAAATCCAGAGTCCACCCCGTATATAAAAAGTAGCTTGAACAACCCCACAATTTTAACAAATATTAAAAAAAACCTTTATTTGGAACACTGGGGTTAATATTGGATCTGTGTCGAAGGAAGATTACACCACATGCCAAACTCCCAATTATCACATTCCAAAATGTAGTATTTCCTCAAAGTTTATAAAGTATTATTATTATTATGTAAGGCTTACGACAGGTCTATTCCTTTTGTTCAGTTAGCTTATACCACCAACGTACCCTGTCCTCTGCCTCCTCCAGATTCAAGAATATTCGTCTTTCCATCAATTCATCCTTCCTAAGCTCTCCTTCTGTGACGTTATGTAGGAGAGAGGATGTGTCCAGTCCAGTTTGCTTTGTTTAGAAGAGCCACATCCAAAATGGTTCTCTTTGCACCCACTCTTGTTGGGAAGTCAAAGTCTTCTCCAGCACCACCTTTCAAAGCTCTCCGAGTATTTCTTTCTTTAAGAAGCCTGGTTCGTCGTAAGGTCCGCGACTGTAGATGAGGTCTTCTAGCTTGGCAGCCCACGGAACCGACACAGCACCACGAGACTTGAGAATGAATGACAAACGTGTTTAGTCTCGCCGTCCTGTAAAAACTAACTATTGCTTAGCTTTGTTTTCTTTCTCAAGAGTAAATAGGAGCGCGCTAGTTTCTTATCGACGACGCTAATTCGCAGGCTTGATGCAAACAATGGGGGTTACAAGTCCATCCCTTATAAGTTGAGAGCGGTTGAGAACCAGCTATAATCTTGTATCCTTAGCTTAGCTATTAGGGAGTTTGAAAAGTCAGTTCAATTCCAGGTATCAATTAAATGTAACCGCATTTGCGTCGAGGAAGAGGAGATAGTTTAGGAAAAACCACCCTCAGTATATCCTGACGGGATTCAAACCCAGATCCCCACATCATATGCAGTTCAGACTACCACAGGATTGTTTTTTTACCTATTTACGATTACAGACTCCCAATGGATTGCCCAAATCCCCATCGGCAGACAGTCGAAATCATCACCAGTTTTAATGGGTATCAGCAATAGCGTGGTGTTACGCTATATTGAATAGCTAGGACCAGAGCAGCTGAAAGAAACACACCAGGAACGGCAAGTCACGAATACACAAGCTAGCTAACACTAGCGAGGGGTTGTCTGTCCGGAGATCAAGTACCATACCCCATTATTTGGTTCCCACAGCCCCTAGTAGTATGGATACCCCCAGTTAATAAACCCTGCCTTAGGCCATGCGACCATCGAACCGGGTAGCATCCAAATAAGTTAAGTTTGTTCATGGGTAGGGGGTAGTTTTGGTAAATTTGAAAATATAATTTTCTGACTAAAATTTAAATCACGGGGGGGAGGGGGATGTATTCGTAAAAGCTTTGATTATAATATCTACTCCACAGGACACACAACGTTAGTGACACATTCAACCACCAAGCGCTGTAGTCGATACATGAGAGTGATAAACGGATCGGAGTCGCTGTTAAAGAGATTTATTGTGATTAGTTTATGGTTTCTGGTGTTAAAACCCCAGTACCCGACCGAGATTCAAACCTCGATCCCCCCATCAACGGCAGTCGAGTCTGTTGCGACCACTAAAACGGTTCAATTCCAAAAAATGGTTTGATTAAAGCGCGCCAGACATGGCCTTGGCAACCGCTGACCTTCATAGTCTGATCGCCGTGGCAAGAACATTTTCAGAGCACAGGGTCAGAGTATCCCTCTACCTAAACAAATGTCGACAGTTGAGGCCCTCCCCATGGATGGTGCGGGCTAAGGTCGGGGAGGTCAGGGTTCGAATCTCGCCCAGGTGCAGTGGGGATGCTCTATCCACAAATGCTGGTAGATTCCCTCTAAATGCTATCTTCAACAACCCTATCCCATTAGTGTTGATGTGCGAAGAGTCCGGACGCTTAATGTCACGCGATGCCATCTACAAAACACATGCCTTGGCGTATGAATACAAGAAATGCCGATCCGACTGTGTAGTAAAAAGGCCTTCCAGACGTCCTTCCCACCATGACACGACTCTAACTGTACGTGTTTGAGTGACGACAGGCCCCGAGGCGCCTCCCATGAGGCTGCAAAACTGGAATACTCAACCGTGGAACGAATTACTGGAAAGAGGGGCCGGCGTGAGTCACGGGCGCATGCCTCATTACCTCTACTAGGTAACACTCTTCCTCCTAGAACAGCGGGACTGGGTCGTCCGTCTCACCATGGACCTTCGAGAAGCGCCCCTTGTTGATCAACTATTTCATTTTTTCAAGTTTCGAATTCCAGTAACTGAAAAGTTAGTATTTACCAAACATTTCGAGTGCTACTGTCAAAATGGACACGGACTAGCGCATGAGTACATGGGACTTTTCAGTGAACAGCTGGTAGTTTTAACTTTGTCTACACTTATTTTGTGACATTATAAACTCTGTATACAAACAACTTATATACCTACAGTACCCCCATGGCTTCTTTGGTGCTGAATGACAGCTTTAAAAAGTTACCAGGTCAAATTATGTATTCCTACGTTGAATCAAATGATCTGCAAAAACATGTGTTTAGCAGCTGTCACTTCTGATATTTAAAATTTAGGTATATACCTAAATGTTGACTGTCAAAAGTCAGCTGTTAGCTGTCAGTCAGCACCAAAGAAGCCATGAGGCTACTGTAGTTCATTTTGACTATAAAGTTCTGCTTGACAACATATGTGATACATGAATATATACGGCTGTTCACCCTAGTGCTAAAACCCCCCTTTAACGCAGACATTAAACTATCATAGTCAACTTATTGACCTATGATCTATGTTATATTAGATTTTTTAAATTCAATTTTAATGTGTCCATTTGTTATTCATTTTAATATGTTTTGTATGTAATTTTCTCATCGTTTAGCTCTAAGGTGTGTTTTACAATCTAATTAACTGCCTAAATCTATTTTCTGTCAATCACCTTTTATTTTTCCTTAAATTAAGTACAATTGTATTGATCCTTGTCACAACTTTTTATCAAATTTTAGTGTAATTGTAATTCATGTGATTTGTTTATTTATTCTCTATCATGTATGACGAGTCCTCGACTATGTCATATGCTAATTAACTTTCTAATATATTAGGACTATATCAATCCTCCTAATTGTATAACAATTTTGCTCTTTAACATTTTTTAATATATTTTGTTGTATTCTTAGGGAAGTGGGTATATAAGTTAATCGATTTTTCCTGGCTCAAGGTTTCTATCCCTAATAAATATCGTTTGTTATCTTCTTCAATTCATATTTATTTATTTTATTCCAAAATAAATGAAAATTTTCTTTTTTTCTATTCCTTCTTATAATAAATTAACTCCTTTAACTCACTTGTAATGTTTCATTGACTAGAGGTTTAACAATCATTCTACTGGTTTACAAGTACGTGTCTTGCGAATCTCATTTTATCTCAACCGTTTCAGTGCCCGAGTGGTCTAACGCGCTATCCTCACCACACTCACTCCAGGCAAATGTGGGTACACTTCTTCTAAATATAACCTTCCTAATCCCTGAAACCATCAGTGCAATTAGTACACAAGCCTATAACCCGAATGGGTGGTATGACGGGGTGCTAAAATAACCATCTCAAACTCTAGTGTAATCGCGCTCATGCAGCACATTAAAATAAAACCTAGTTTCCAGTCTCCCTCCCTCTTCAAGTCTATCTTTTTGTGGCTGGAACCGCACCAGTATAAATAATACCAGGCGTTTAAAATAAGTGGGCCCATTAGTGCATGGTACCGCACTCTCCACGTGGTATCGTATCACGTGAAGACGCCACGAGCACGTGTGGTCTAGGCCGGCGTCACGCTCGGACAAGATCGCCTTGACGGCGAGATTGGGGTTCGAATCCAGGTCGGGTGTATTGAAGGTTTTTTTTTTATCCTAAAACTACTTTCTCACACTCTCACTCCACGCAGATTCGGGCACACCTCTTGATTCAACCTTCATTATCCCTAACACATTAGCGTGATTGGTCCATACGCGTAGAGCCCGAACGGGTAGCAAGACGCACAAGCAGGTGAATCCTGACCAAGGTCAAGGCCTAGTTTATGGAGTACAAAAGTGTTTCTAAATCAAATTCCTCGGCGATGATCCTCGTGCTTCTTGCGCACGTACAGAGGAAGTCAAGTCACACGCTTGGTGAGTCAACACGTAGTAACGTCTGTCAATCAGAGCGCCCCACAGGACGCGCGTGAGTAACGGCTGTGGGGATCTCCCGTCTCCACCACCAGGAGACTGGTGACTTGGGCGCGCGAGTCACGACGAACCTCACACCAACACGATGTAGCGTTCCCTCAGCGCGGAGGCAATATCAAGTCCAAACCGAACTGACGTAGGAATCCGTTTCCATTTCATCTCTCATCAGAGTTGTACAGACGAGAATTTTGCTAACTAAACTAACTTCGTAATATTGCATCTCTAGATGTGACATCAAATTACATATGTAGGGGAAAACTTAAATAAAGTGTTTTTTATGCTTGTAGTTGATGGTGGGATAGGTTTACTCTTTTAGAAAAGGGTTATAATGAATTATTGAAATTAGCAAGATTTTATTAACTTCTCCTCTTAGTAAATTAAATGTAAGGGGAGCCAATTTCTGTCCTCCGGCCGCCCTCGGCCTGTATTATTGCTGTTGAAAGAATCGTTAGTGGAGCATGCGCAGTTGCGTTCTTTTAGTGTTCAATGAAAGTTTGTTGGGCGCAGCAACGTTATTTAGGGCCCGGCTCATTTATTTATTTACTATTTTCTTATGAATGTATAGGTTATCGTTCATAATTGAAATGGTTAAAGATGCAAAATTTCAATGATTTGTTTCTTCAATATTGAAGCAATGTATTGATACAATCCCTTCTAAAAGTGTAAAGAATTTAATTTGCAAAATAAATCAAAAATACTGAGCATACATAGATCCTTCTAATAGCTATCTCATGAATTAGGTACATATTATTATTATTATTATTATTAGCACCATGTCTTACTACCCGTTCGGGTTATACGCACTTACGCTAATGTGTAATGGTAGCCTGATTGTGAGATGAAATGAAGGACCTACAGTTTAACGTGGAATCCGAACCACGGTGGAGGCCTGGCATTAGACACATTCACAAGATGTCTTGTCAGAGGTGAAGGAGGTACATATTAATCTTTCCTTAGACCTAGTAGATTTTGTTGGGTGATGATTTTTCAAGTCATTCAAATTACAAATAATTACTCAAGAAATTGTTTGATTTAGCACAAAGAAGGGCAAATCCATCTTATGTGTGAGCTAGTTTTGATCTCGTGTGCAAACTAAATATCCACGATACTAAACATATCTCGTGTTGATGTATGGTGGGGCTAGCGTTAGAGAGGAGGATCTCTTCTATGACAGCTGTCCTGGACAGAATAATTACAAACCGACGTCCTCTTCTATTCCTGGGAGATAAGGGAGGCTTCAGCCACCATCAATATCAGAGTTAACAAAGATGAAAAATATAAAATGTAGATTTCCTCCCACTCCCTCCCCAACAGCTTTCTTTTTATTTAGTTCTGTTCAATAAAATTGTGAAAAAAAGAAATTCTTTTAATATGTTCAATGACAGTTAAATGTTATTTTTATGTTCATTTCTCAGAAACATGTTGGCGCTAAAACTGGCTCTTGAAACTCATGTTTATCTCAGAGCTATGCTAAGATACTCAAATTCCCTCTCAAAAGGTTATATTCCTGAAATGTTCTCTCGCGGAAGGGGGTGTGCGGGTATTGTGGCACACCTCCAGCAGATGGGACACCGACCCTCATTTGGAGAACCCAAATGGGTGCCCTTGATTCTATCAAGTCTTCTTACAAACAAGCTGTAATCCAACATCTATTAAAACTACCTTGTACTTGCTTCCAGGCCACACAGGCCATGTCGGTAGATTCCGTTCAAAACTAAAACCGAAAAATTCACCAAGAGACACTAAGTGAACGACCAATACCCATATCAAGTTCAAGGGTAAACTCCGAACCATACAATATAAGAGTAATGAACCACCATGATTATATTTATTGGAAATTAATTTCAAATCAATTCTACTCGAACAAGAGAACACACCATAACAATGGTTCAAAAATAAAATTTAAAGGTGTTAAAAGCTGCCAGTTTCTAAAGAAGAACCAGGAATAATTCTGGTGTACAGTTATGAACCAATCCAGAACTAAAAAGTATTATCACTTGCAAGGGGAAGAATCCGTTCAGCGGCGTGTGAAGAGCAGCTGCAGATGCAAAAATTGTACCAAAAAAATTGCTTCAGCGAAGTATAATGATCTAACACATTTGTGCAAGAAGGAAGTAATTATTCATAAGAGGCTTTCCCTGGAAATACCGGAACATTCCAGAGAGTGTAAAAGCTAAAGATATACTTTCAGAAAATGATGATTAAGACGACATACAAGATGTAAAACAAGGCTAAACACACTTTTCTTCCTTGTCACTGAAATTTAAAATTTTGATCAATTTTTGTTTTCCAGTAAAATTCTGCTACTATTAATTCAGTACATTGATATTTCCCCCCCTTAACTAAATTCCTAATAATACAGTAACCATAGAAACATTGCTGGCAAAGATAAGTAAATAAGCTAGCTGGTCAAACTACCCCTTCTTAAAGGAGACTATTTATTTCGTATAGTTAGAACTATGTTTATTATTTGACAGTAAAATTATAGTTAGTTATATTTTTTAATTTCAATTTTATGTTTGTATAGTACCACTTGAAAAGAAAATGTGTTAACCAAAATGTAGTAAACACCACTAAAATAATAGCAATAGATTTGGTTCAGCAAAAATGTTGTAAGAACAGCTTTCTCATAAATAATAAGCAAAATATTGTAAAAACAAAACTTGGTTTGATATTAAATTTTTATTTATTTTTATTAAATGTTAATTCTAGATGATAAATATGGTTTGTATTCAAAAATGTAAATTTTTTAATAACAATACAACTTTGTAAGCAGTTTTTCCTTCATAATGAAAAGTTCTTATTTTGTAACATTTGGATTTCACTTTTTTTTCTATGAAAAGTGACAGCACATGAGTTTACATGTTAACGAGAGTACAAATTGTTTTGATAACTTTCAAACACATCGAAAAGTTTCTTCCTATCTAAATCGTGCTAAAGGGGTTGATTCAAGACAAGAGTCATCCGCACTTGTGATCACGCTGATTAATATCAGATCATCAGGTCTGGTTTGCCGGGGACGGTAGTTTGGGTTCGACACCAGGCTGGGTGTGATGAGGGTGGTTTTTCTCCATATTTAACAACTCTCCCATCACTCAAACGCGGGTAAGTTTTCCCTTCCTCATCCCTACTCGATTAGTTAAATTATGCGGAAGGCTAGGGCGGGTAGTAAGCCACGATGCGCGCGCGCACACAGACACAATAGCGTCCTCAAATATTATTATTTAGCACCACGTCTTACTACCCGTTCGGGTTATACGCTTTAAGTACTAATTAGGCCAATGGATTGAGAATTGGGAAGGTTGAATTAGAAGAAGTGAACCCGTATTTGCGTGGCGGGAGAGTGGAAAACCAGTTAGGACCCCCACCCCTCAGTTCACCCGACCGAGATTCGAACCTCAATCTCTCCGTCCTCGGCGGTCGAGCTCAACACGACTAGCGCGTTAGCCAACTACGGGTTCCTCAATATAAAACTACTCCCAGTGTAGCGACCCGTGCTCTTTGCGAGCGAGTCTGGTCGGGAATTCTCAGCCGTTACCTCATCTTTGTGTGAAGTTGAAACAATTTCAACCTCTCCGCACAGGGGCATAATTCCCCGGTTTCACCGAGGCCGCATGGGGGCATAATTCCCCGGTTTTACCGAGGCTGCATGGGGGCATATTTCCCCGGTTTCACCGAGGCCGCATGGGGGCATAATTCCCCGGTTTCACCGAGGCCGCATGGGGGCATAATTCTCCGGTTTCACCAAGGCCGCATGGGGGCATAATTCCCCGGTTTCACCGAGGCCGCATGGGGGCATAATTTCCCGGTTTCACCAAGGCCGCACAGTGGCATAATTCCCCGGTTTCACCAAGGCCACATGGGGGCATAATTCCCCGGTTTCACCAAGGCCACACGGGGGCCTAATTCCCCGGTTTCACCGAGGCCGCGTGGGGGCATAATTCCCCGGTTTCACCGAGGCCGCGTGGGGGCATAATACCCCGGTTTCACCGAGGCCGCGTGGGGGCATAATTCCCCGGTTTTACCGAGGCCGCATGGGGGCATAATTCCCAAGTAGGTGAGGAAAACACCGGCATTCTCCTTGAGAGGGGGTGGGAAACCAGCCTCCCATTTCACTTCAACCACAGCTCAAGAGCGTCTAAAGGAGGGCTGGGCTCGTGATTACTCGTATCGACAGAACTACTCAAACTAAAAGAACAGGACCAGTAGAGATAATTTTTACAGAACTGGGTCAGTTTTCACCAGGTGGGGGGCTTGGAACCACATGTGATCATCGGTGTAGCCAGTCAAGTGGTATGCTGCGTCAGTAAGGCCTAACAGCTACGGGGCTTAGGGTGGGAGTGTAGGGGGATAAGAAGAGGCCAGTGTTTTAGCAGGTTTATTGAAAAATTTTTTTAACAAAATAAATAAACTAATGGTCCAGTAGAAACATAGTTTAATTGTATTCACACAGTAATATCAACAGTTTTTTAATATCTGTCAAGGATCTCCTGAACTTTAATAACTTTCTTTCTTGATCTAAAAATGTTGTCATCCAGTGCCGCTATGCTCATGACAGATATTCAAATGTTAATATCACCATGTGAAGAAAATTTAATTATGTTTCTATTGAAGCAATCTTTGATTTACTTTGGCTAGCAGAAAAAGTTTTGTTATAGATATTGCAAAACTCCCACCTTAAAGCGATCCGCACAGCAACGCTGTGGCGGACGGAGAGAGAAGCGCTCAGTTAGCAACTCATAGCCTGTAAATACATCACGTCCTTTAGTAGGAATGCATCGAAATTTAACGCAAATAGAAGAGGAAGCACTGATTGACGAAGATCAGCAATTTAGATAATTTCAGATCGTAAAAGAATTAAAATAGCGGGAAAGATATCTTTATTCCTCTTTTTTTATAAGAAAAAACGAAAGAAAATTAGTATTCGCGCAACTGACGTGCTTCTCCTAGCGATCTGCCTTTTAACACCCCATATTTTTGTAGTCGAGGTTTGAAAATCAAATATAACACTATGTAGCTTCACTCTGTTAATAATATTTTCAGTTACAACTACTCATTGTAAATTCTAAAACCTGGAGACCGCCGCCAACTCTTCTGTTGCCCCTGACTGAAGGATCTCTCACACGGTAAGTAATTAGTGTGGGAATGTGATTCACAGGGACCTTCACCACTAGTGCTCGAGCAAGGTCGGTCTCAAGAGACCAAGGTGATGGTTCCGGAGGGTCATGGCGGCACCCAGAACAAAAGGAAGTGTCGCGGGGGATAAGTTCTGATGATCCACTAGCTGACAACAAGAGCTCATGCTTCCGGGACATAAGTGGTTGGTTCTAACAGCGATTGATGAGCCGATTCCAAAAAGGCTAGTAGCCTATGTGTTACGTCTACACCAATATATATATTCAATTCTGTATTTTTTAAAGCGAATTACCCCGTTTAGTACCATAATATAATTTGCAATCTTCATCATGAACTTTTTTACATATTGAAACCCTACATGTTATCAACGTACTAATGTACCATACAAGCTAATATTTACATTCTATGTAATTAAAAATGACTGCCACGGATCTTTATGGTCAGTTTTGCATTCCGACTTAAGAAACCAACAATAATCTTCCATCATGGAGTTACCCCAGTGATTGGTAAAACTTTTCTACAGCGGATATGTCCTTATGAAAACGTTCCCCTTGCTCAGCCCTCACAGCTCCCAAATTATCAGGGGAAACCTCAAATGTAAAAGTAGAAAATTAACTTTAAAAGACATTCAGCATCCCTTATCTTTAAAACATGATAGTAAAGTTTACGCCAGAGATTTCCTCTTTCCTGTTTATAATAAATCCACGCTCAGTATCCAGTAGCTTTGTCTCAAATCCATCGTCTTTCAGAAGTTTCATTATTTAAGGCCCAGTGAAAATTCATTCTTTCCTGCTCTCAAACAAGAATTGTCAGGGTGATTAAGACACTTTTTTTGCTGACATTATTATAGTACAACGTTAGGCAAATGACAATAAATAAAAACACTCCAAATAAACAGACCAACCACTCGCGCTATAGCCGTTTGTCCGTAATTGATACCTAAGCTTTGTTAAAAACCCTTCATAAAATAAAAATTCAAATCAAATATAATTATTTTGAATGGCTTTTGTTTGAAAGAAAAGGTAATAATAGTTTCCTGTGCTAATGCATGAATACGTGTTTCTTTACTGCGTACGCTTCTATACTTAAACATCGCTGATAACTACTATCTGTGCTAGTAGCAAGAGTTGGCCTCTAGCACGGTAATAGTTGACTTACTGAATTCAGTAGGAAACATCACAAGTTTTAATTGTAATGGTGGAGGATGAACTCACACCTTATCTTGACCATACAAGACCGCTATTCTTACAACCAAAGTGGTTTAAGGTTATGTTAATGAGCAGTGCAACGATATAGAACGGATCGAAAAGCTAACTGGTTGCCATGTGCCATTGCGATCATTACCAAGAAGCAATTAGGATTAGACGAGCACTTTAATTTTCGTGTCCAACTGGTCACAGCAACATCAGGACCAAGGAAGATAAAAAGGTAGACTTAGAGAAAGAGATCCCTGTAATGTAATGGGTAGCTCTAGTTCACGGTGTAACAGGTTGGCTGCGGTACAATGGAATACCTAGAGGTGTAAGTAGTTATTTCGTTGGTTCAAAGTTATTGGTAATCATAATCTTAATTTACAAACAGGGTAAATGAAGAGTAAGTTAGATGGTAACACTTAATCCACCATGTCTCACCACTCACTCAGATTATAAGCAAATTTATACACTACGCTAACATGGCAAGGATAAGAGATACAATTTAGAGGACATGCACCCGCATTTGTGTGGAGAGTGGGAAACTATCGAGAGGAAATAACCCCCGGCCGGGATTTTAGCCCCAACTTTGCCATGACTGAAAAACCAGAATGAGGCTGACATCTGAACCACAGGCGAATAAATGGTTCAAAACAACGGGTTTTTATATTTCAATACATTATTGAACTAAGATAATTAGGTCGAAATTGTATAACTTTAAAAATGTATCTCGGTTCGATTTGCCGAGTCACGTGTATTTATGGGCATTGCCTCCTCCTCAAGCTAACGCCAGCCAAAGAAAAGCCCCCACCACCAACTGTAGTCAAAGTCAAATAAGCTATTAGTACAAGTCCATTAGACCCCTTTCACAGATGTTTATAGAAACTAAGTGAACTGCCCAGGTTATGTCCCGGTATACAAGACAGGCAGGGGAACAGTTGAGCTGTAGGGTAGAGGTCGGGAAAGCTAAGCTAAACTATGCCTCTCTACGGCGCGCTTGTTTTTTTCGGATTGCTGACCGGGCAGTTTTTCTATCTTTCATCTTCAGCCATCTTACGTAGCGCATGCGCATAGTATATTAACAGTTCATAGGACTACACATACGTACTAATTATGCTAATGAGTTAGGGATGAAGAAGGTTGAATCTAGAAGTGTACCCGCATTTGCGTGGAGGTAGAGTGGACTCAGTTCACCCTTCCGGGAATCATCATCGGCGGTCTAGTCTAACACAAGAATGACGACTTATACCGCGCGGCCACCAGAGCAGGTTTCATCAAACTCATTTCTATTTAATCTAAAGTAGTTTTTTAAACTTGTCCTCGTCCACTTCCAAGTCTAGTTGGAAATTCTCCGGATGTTTCTCGTTGCAGGTTATTTCGTGGGCTCGGATCCAGCCTCCATTTTGTGCCTCTTCTAAAACAGCTGCTCCTCTTCCTCGGTACTACCATCTGAGCTCAAACAAGACATTTTGGAGAATGCCGCAACTAAACTGCTCTGGGGCAGACCAGAAAGAAACACTGACTACAGGAGGGGAAAGAAGAACCACAGCTTAGCTCAGCGTTCTGTGTGAAACAGCCTTAAGAAATGTAGTCGCTGCTTAAGGCCTATATCCTATCTAATGTATCCCGCCAGCTGATCAAAAACGGAATACAAATGATAATTATTATACAAAGTATTAAATTATTGATTGATGGAATAACACTCTTGAGGTAGCCTGGTCCAATTTTCTTATATGGCAGCTGGAAAAGTTACTAGATTCACTTTCAAGTATTCAAACGTCAAGTCATGTGATCTGCAGCGGTCGCTTTTGATAAATAATATCAATACTTATAAAATGATGATGTATCAATTCTGAATTAAAACTCAACATTACTGCTATCTGTCAGGTGTTTTGTGGAAAACTAAGATATAAGTACTAGTAATGCATATGACCTGAACAAGAATACGACGCGGTAATAAGAAATAAATAAAAAAGTACTAGTACACTTTGGCTCTACCGTGAAAACTTACTTACTTGATTGTAATAATGCATTATCATTGCAGCTCATATTAAAGTATGTAGTGGGTGGGGAAGAAAGTGTTGACATGTCATAAATAACACTATATCTTTATTATTTGAACTATTAAATCTTTCAAATTAAACTTAAAACAACAAAAGATTGACCATTTCCTACATCTCCTTGAATTAATCTCTTTTTAAAACCCAATGTCCTTAAGATGGCCCCCATTATATGACATACCTTGTTGTATGCGCTTCTTGAAACTTGACATGGCTTTATGCAATGTCTCTTGTTGAAATGCTTCAACTTCCACCACGATTGATTCCATCTTTAATTGGGCGAGTCGCGTAAACATGACTCTTTAACACACAAAAAACTTTGAAGTTAACAAGTGTGTTGAGCGTGGTGGCCAGACGATGTCCACATATCGAGAAACAATGTTCCCACCAGAAAACAAAGTGTGTTGAACGTGGTGGCCAGACGATGTCCACATATCGAGAAACAATGTTCCCACCAGAAAACAAAGTGAGTTGAACGTGGTGGCCAGACGATGTCCCCATATCGAGAAACAATGTTCCCACCAGAAAACAAAGTGTGTTGGACGTGGTGGCCAGACGATGTCAACAGAAAACAAAGTGTGTTGGACGTGGTGGCCAGACGATGTCCACATATCGAGAAACAATGTTCCCACCAGAAAACAAAGTGTGAAAAACTTCCGATCAGTTCGACCTTCCTGACCCCTGGACTGGAAAGTAAGGGAATGGATACTAACAATATGTGGTTGTACCACCCTCCAGCCGGCCGCGGCCGCTCGACTCCTTCACGGCCCAGGTGGTAGGCACGGACTGTTTCTTGTGGCGCATGTTCACACGACTTGACCAAGAACAATTCAGGAACTTAGAGCAATTCTAAAATATACATTACGCAGTCATGTCAAGATTTGAGGTGCACATACGACAATGTATTGGATATACTGGTGACCATCTTAAGGACTTTTTTTTAGCACCACGTCTTACCACCCGTCCGGGTTATACGCTGACGCTTGCATTGTTTAAAAAAATCAAGACTATGTAAAGCTTTTTAAATCTTTTGTTGCTATTTTAAGTGTAATTTGAAGCATTTAGTAGTTAGAATAGTAACGATCGTGTTATTAACACTTTCTGTACCACCCTGTAAACAAATGAACAGAGTGTCTTTCAAACAACAACGATGTTCAGTTATTCAATACTGTGGAATTCAACCTAAAGTAAGAATAATAAAACAGTAAAATGCTATCAATGTTTGTATTTTGCAAACGGCCCTTCCTATGAAAATTAAACTGTAGGCAGCTTCCTGCAACCACTTACAGTTACGGTTTGTCTCCCCCCTCTCTTGGGTTCGAATCTCACCCTTGTAGCTCTTCAATGGAGCAACGAGTGTATACTGTCTCAGTGAAATAAACACCCAGCTATGCTTTTCCACAGCTTTGGCTGGGACATTATAGATTGATTGCGTGGCTACCTCTGCTGAGATACTTTGTTGGTTCGAGACCCGGTGAGATGCCGATTCATTTGTTTTCACTTGGTGCGGAACCACGTTGAGATGCCGATTCATTTGTTTTCACTTGGTGCGGAACCACGTTGAGATGCCGGTTCATTTGTTTTCACTTGGTGCGGATCCACGTTGAGATGCCGGTTCATTTGTTTTCACTTGGTGCGGATCCACGTTGAGATGCCGGTTCATTTGTTTTCACTTGGTGCGGATCCACGTTGAGATGCGAGTTATTTGTTTTCACTTGGTGCGGAACCACGTTGAGATGCCGGTTCATTTGTTTTCACTTGGTGCGGAACCACGTTGAGATGCCGGTTCATTTGTTTTCACTTGGTGCGGAACCACGTTGAGATGCGAGTTATTTTTAGTTTGAATATAAAGAAGATACTATGTTGACCATACCTGACTACTTATCTTTGTGGGTGGCGTGTGTGCCTGTTGAGTTTATGGCCACGGATTCTATTCCAGACACTAATGAAAATATCAGTGTAGTTGGGATTTTCCCTTTCCCACGGCTGTAATAAAGGCTATATATAAGTTGGGTGAGTTTCTAAGTAGGATACAGATCATTTAAGTGAGTGAGAGAGCGCAGTTAACACTCGCAATAATAATGTGAGCCCGTTTCTTTCCGACGCCATTTCAGAGTTGTCTGAGCTAGTGTTTGTGTCTCAAAGTGTCGTCCATATTGGGCTATCAAGTGGTCCGCGGGATCCCAGCAAGTTTAGTAAAAATAATGAATTTTAAAGAATGGCGACCACATTTAGTACAAAAATATATATATATTCCGTTGAACCGTTACTATCAAACATTATTAGTCTAGGTTTAGAATGCTAAAAGTAATTATAAAACTATTACCTACTAATTCAGTGTAATTGTACGTATACCTTTTTCAACACTTCATTTTTGGTGGGGGTCTAGTATTAAATGTCATTTACCACAAATATTTTTTTCCATTTTCATTTATGAGGTATTTAAAGTTCACTTTCTGAACCGACTGAAATATCAGCATACGAGAATTTCTACGAGCGAGAGAAAAAGGTCTACCAATTTAACCGGGAAAGGTATTTATTCTTACACACCTTCCAGGTTTTTATATTACACGCCACAATCGACAGGGATCGGCGGATTTACTTCCCCTCCGAAGGAAGTCGTGCTACGGATTTGAATCGAGCTGAAGAAAAATCCGTCAACCCCGAATGGGTTTTGAACCCACTAGCATCAGGTCCTGAAAGGAGCACTTTCCCCCAAGAATTATTATTATTTAGCACCGCGTCTTACTACCCGTTCGGGTTATACGCTTTAAGTACTAATTACGCTAATGGATTAGGAATTGGG
>CABFVX010002938.1:78459-99152 GCA_902151425.1 Timema shepardi | reverse complement strand
AGAGAACAAGGAGCGCAGATACAAGGGCCAACAACGAGAACACGCCGGTCCCGCTGCCAGACTCTAATCTTGTTACAATATATATATATATATGACAGATATGTTAGAATACTTCAATATTATACTCAAAGAAGGCTTTTACAAATAAGACTCTCCATTAGCGTGGATAGAGGATGAGAAAACCACAACAATAAATCCCTTGTCAAAAACCACCCTCAGTTCACTGAACCAAGAATCGAACCTTTGCCTCCTCGTCAACAACTATCGTGAGCTATTTGCTAGTCACGCGCTTGCTCACACGCTTGTCAGTCTGGCTGAACCCTTAGGGATTAGGAAGGTAAGCTTTACCTGAAGTGTACCCACATTTGCATGGAAGGAGAGTGGAAAACCATTTTGGAGGAACCACTTTCAGTACACCCAACCAAGATTCGAACCTCAATCTTCCCGCCATCGGCAGTCTAGTCTACTGCGAGAGTAGCGCCTTAGACCATGCAGCCACTGAAGCAGGTAGGTCCATATAGTTAAACACATGACTACATGACGTGAAATTTGTTAGGAAACCATTAGTGTAATATTATTTTTACCAGCCCATTACAATATATAAATTAAATCACAATTGGAGCTTAAGAATGTTGTTTTCAAGTAGAAGCAATTGTAAGCTACAGTATATGAAAGAAGAAAATAGAGTTATATGAAAGAAAAAATAATTGTATTTAATATTACAATAAATATGTATGTATTTGCTGACATTCCTCATTTAATTAAACTTGCTATCAATCACTTTATGGACAAAGTCTTTGTTCATCAAAGTATTGATATTATTGTTAAGAAAAATGTATTCAGGAAATAATAAACAAAGTGTTAAACAATATTAAACGTGTGACAACACTGACAAAGCTGCACTTAGATGTAAAATATTGCAATGGACAAAAAGTAATAACTTTGTCATTAGCTAATTCAGTTTTTCAAGCTATTATTTAAGCTTTTTAGTGAGGAATACTCCATCTAGATATCATATTCTGAAAATTGAAAAATGATACCTGGACACGAGAATCAAACCCGGAACCTTTGGCTTAATATGCCAATGCTCTTACCACTGACCTATCCAGGAATCGACCCGTGCTCAGGGTCATTCTTCACTCATATTTTAAGGCAGAGTCTATGATGGACGTGCGATTTTATCAAGACCATGAGTTATTTGATAACGTAGCCACATTCCACTCAGTAATTGGCTTAATGCTTCCACTTGTACCATTATTATAATTGTAAAGGATTGTATATTTACGAATCAAATAGCCGAAGCTATTATTTATGCTTTTTAGTGAGGATTACTCCATCTAGATATTATATTCTGAAAATTGAAAAATGACACCTGGACACGGGATGGGTTCGATTCCCGTGTCCAGGTGTCATTTTTCAATTTTCATAATATTATATATACAGGTTGGGGCCAAAACAATTATATGACTGGTATCTTGAAAATTAAGAGTTTAATTGAAAAGTAAATATTCATTAGATAAATAAAAGCAAAATACATACTACACTTTTTGAAGATAATGTCACTCAGGTGAGCTCCACCGGAAGTCAGACAAACCTCAGCACGTTGTTCATCACTTTCTTTAGCATAGATCGTCTCATTGTTTCCGCCCTACCCTGTGTCACTCCCTCTCCGATCCCTTATAGTAATAAGCCACTAAAAATACTACAGGGAAGAGAGGGAGTAGGTTAAGCTAACATATAAAATAATCGAAAACAGCATTAGCCAGAGTTAAAAATGAGAATAATTGTTTATTGAAAATTATGACAACAATAATTCACGTGGCCTTAAGGGTCAACCTGTAGCTGTAGTTGGAAAACATTGTACAATAGATAATTTCAACGAGAAACAAAAGAATAACAGGATTTATCTATAATATATTATTATGTGTGTAAACACGCGGGAACATTTTTAAAAACTAGCTTGGTTAGTGTAAGATAAAGTGTGTAGTCTACTTTATTGAGGTTACTTCCTAAATTTGATCTGAAGTAGTTGCAAGTTCAATGTACTGTAAGTTTAATATATTTTAATTTGTATGTTCCTATTTTTCATTTTCATGTATATAAGGTATTTGACGTATTCTTCCTGAAACAACTGATTATATCAACACATGACTTATAGATATACATAATCCTAGAACAGACACAAACTCCATCCCCCGTCCGTTAATTCATCACTATGAAAGAGGAAACCCACATTTTACCAATGATACATTTTTCACCTGCCTCGGCGGCGTAGTTGCCTATCGCGCTAGTTTCTTGTTGAGCTTGACTGCCGAGGATGTGGAGATATAGGTTCGAATCTTGATCGGGTGAACTGGGGTAGTTTTTCCTAAATGGGTTTCCACTCTCCCTCCACGCAAATGCGGGCTCACTTCTCTAAATTCAAACTACACAATTCATAATCCATTAGCGTAATTAGTACTTAAGCGTATAGCCTGAGTGGGTAATAAGACGTGGTGCCAATAGAAAAAAATAAACATTTTTTGGCCATGACAGGATTTGAACCCGGGAGCTTTGGCTCATCAGACAAATATGTTACCGACCGAACTAAGGTGTCGGTTTTGGCCCATATTGAAGCTGTTTGATACCAGCCGATGATGTAATAGTTTATTGCATGTATATTATTATTATTAGCACCACGTCTTACTAACCGTTTGGGTTGTACGCACTTACATTAATGTGTAATGGTGGGGTGATTGTGAAATGAAATGGAGGACCTACAGTTTACGTGGGATCCGAACCACGGTGGAGGCCTGGCCTTCCTCACATTCACAAGTTGTGACTAACACACGTCTTTTCAGAGGTGAAGGAATGGCTTGGCAATCAATTGAATAATCGCTTAAAAGCTAGAAGATTCCATATGTATATCGTTAGGGTATTGCATAAATCACTGAAAATAATTTGGGTTGTGGTTTAAAGCTCAAGTTACAACAAAATCTTGTATACGCCTATGTATAGACTACGATAAGTGCGTGAAGTTTCCTTGCTGCTATATTCCAGGTGACTTCATGAGCATTAGCGAACGAAACTGGGCACAGCCTAACACTGGGTGTACTAATGGTAGATCTTAAATGGCTTTCCAATCTCCCTCCACACAATGGTGGATACGATTCACCTAGATCCAAGATTCATCATCCCTAACTCAATAGCGTAATTAGTATAAACACGCGTATAACCCTAATGAGTAGTAAGACGCGACGGTAAAAAAAAGGAGTACCATGAGCCCATCTACTTCCAATTGAAACCAATGTCCTTACCCCCCTCCACTTTATCTTCTCATAAAAATCAATTCTCTTCAGACCTCTGACCTACAAATATTAATACTCTCTGCTTCTCTCACTTTAATCAAATTCAATAACCTTCAACTTTCTCCCCTCCTACATAAT
This sequence comes from Timema shepardi, assembly GCA_902151425.1. Lineage (NCBI taxonomy): Eukaryota > Metazoa > Arthropoda > Insecta > Phasmatodea > Timematidae > Timema > Timema shepardi. Next base: position 95,727 of record CABFVX010002938.1, on the reverse strand, counting down.
CCAAATCAATAGCATCTACACCAATACCTTCAATCAAAATCAATTCCAATTTCCCCTGTCAATTTTTACTTTAATACGCTACATCCCTCTTCCTCAAAACTCAACACCGTCTCTCACCAATCAAAATCAACACCTTTCAACTCTTACCTTGAATTATAATCAACATCTTCCAGGCCTCTCTCCAGATTCAAATCAGTAAATTCCTTTCTTCTTTCAGACATAATCACTTCAATACCACAGTAAAAATATTCATCCTCCTCTTTTCTATGACCGCTATAAATACCCCCAACCTCTCTATCCATATCATTATACATACCCTTCATCAGATTATTCACCCGCCACCCATACTCCTCCCAAAAATCAATACCCTCCAAATTCACCCCCAACCAAAATAAACAACTTGCACACACACCTCTAATCAAAATAAATATTCTCCTCTCGCACTCCTAATCTAAAATAAATACCCTCCACTCACAACCCCAATCAAAATTAATACCCTCCACCCATACATTATCTAATTTCACTCCGTTTCAATACAAAGTCTCAATCTCACTGGGATTATAACCCCAATATTTCAGAGGCTATTTTTCATCGTCTTAAATTTCAGTCTTTCAGTAAGCATAACCAAGGCTGAGGCCATGTTGAAAGTCTTCTTATTTTTCAAGTTCATTCCCGCACTTTACTTATTCTTGCACTGATCTTTTCGAGGTTGAGATAGTTTTTGTGCATTTCCCGTTATAAAACCCAACAATCGCTCTATTTTATGGAAGATTTTAATTGGATTAATTTGTTTGTCACACAAAATAATGTGCTAGACGCTAATAAAAACTTCTCCGAAACGAGTGGTTTTATGATGTTATTTCAACCATATCTTGAGCCATTTTCTCCTTTCGGAGTCGCATCAAGAACTTTTTAAGTGGACAGTCATCTTGCAATTGGCTTTGTCTGGCTTGCTCGAGACCACTAGCCACGCTGAGTTGGCCGACATAACTATATGGCTGCGGCGATTCCTTATTCCTTTATTTCCAAAGTGTAATAACAGTAATTAGGCGAGAGTAAAACACAAACATAAAACGCATCATATGTCTAGACATATAAATGGCTAAACTATTATAATTAGTGTTGGTTGCTTTCTAATCAAGTGATCAAAGGTTTCCTACCCCAGGCCAAAAATAAATGTGTCCACACAATATTATGTATACATACTTTCTCATTAAATCTATTGCAATTAGGAACAAAAATTTAAAAATTTGATATCAATAAATGAATCTGTAGCACTTGAGCACATGGACTGAGGTACGAGGTGTAGAACAGAAAAATATTATTTTTTCCTGGTTTGTATTGTAATCAGTGAACCAATCAAGTACGTCTAAAAGTTCACCCCGGCTGAGAATTCTAGCTACGCTCTAAAAAATTTACTATAGCTCTTGTTGTTTGTACAATATTTTTAACGTGTTAGGGATTAAGACAATTTTTTAGAGTAAATGTTCCTGCGTTTGCGTAGAGGGAGAGTAGAAACCCATTTAGGTAAAACCACCTTCAGTATAACCTACTGGGACTTTAACCCCAATCTCCCAGTCCTCGGCAGTTTAGTCTATTGCAAGAATGATGCCATCAGCTGGTATACCCTATCGCCCCACTGCTCTGTTAGGCTATTATTTTTAGTCCTGGCCTGTGATTGGCTGTTGGTTTCTCCTTCTCCTCCGCCGTCCCCTCCGTCCTCCCAATATAAATGGTTATCATGTTATTGCTTTGGGTACATATAAGTTAACGCATTACTAAACATTAAATTAACGTGATACAAGACTCGCTTCAGAGGTCGAATAGTATAAGGCGTCATCCTCGAGTTAGACCGGTATAATCATGACAGGGGGGAGAACGAGGTTCGAATCTCATTTGGGGTTTGAAGTTATTTTCCCCCGGATGTTTCCCTACTCTCCTTTCAAGCAAATGTTGGTAGATTACCTCTAAAATACGTCCTTTCTCGTTTCTTCTCCGTTTAAGTAGCCTAATTATCGGATTCATACGTATAACCTGAACGGTTAGTAAGATCCAGTGCTAAAAATAAAATAAAATAAAAACATGGTTTCCTAACACAAAGTGTAAGGTTTTATCTATTTACACGTTTGAAACACTCACATGCTTACACTAATTGAGTGGGGGTGAGGAAGATAGAATTTAGAATATCTGTAGCCACACCTGGATGGAGGGATGATGAAAAAACGCTTAAGAAAATACACATCCAGTGCCTGTTAAAATCTTGCCCGACTCAACTGTCTGTGGAGGTTCAATTTATGATTTATCATTTTGGCTATTCTCATCCCCTATACACGCAAATGTAAGTGCACTTCCATCCATGTACGCTTTTTATCTCCTACCCTAAATAAATTAAATCAATAAGAGGAATTTAATGTACTCACATTTGAGTGAAAAGGAGAGTGGTAAACCTTCACCGGAAAAGTGCTCACACTTGCCAGAGATATGAGAGCAATTTTTATTTCTTTTTAACTCCTTGAACCATACGTCACTGGTTGTTCTATATATTAAGGGTATAAGTGAATACTAAAGAGCAGAGATCCGAATCTCCCCTAGAATGGAAATTCACACCACAACGTTGTCTAAAGCGTCAGGCGCGCGATGCATAACAGCTAGTATGTTTATGATGGTAGGTACATACGACAGGGGGTTTGAAACCCGATATTAGCTCCGTGTCATGATATTTTACCTGGAGATCAGATTCCAGTAAGGTGTTTTACTAGTCTCTCTCCACGCAAATGCGGGTTCACTTCCTTGTCCTTACCCTCTTGGAGTAATTTTCATTGTTTCAAAATAAAAGTAATTATTTTGTTACCAAACATATGTCAACTTATAATCATTTGAGCTGGAGACCCCCTAACTGACCAAAGAGGGTGGCAGCCAGTGGACGAGAATTTGAACCCCCCTGCAGTTTAGTATATTGGGAGAGTGCTGTCTTAGACCGGGGGGAGGCTCCAAATTCTCACTACAGCGCAAGTGAGCATGACATCTAAGTGTCAGGCTCATCTATTTCTGGTGGAGAAAACTTGGAAGTGGAAGTGCACTTCCATTAATCTACGCTTTCTTATCCCTACCCTAAATTAAATAAATGAATAAATAACTTGCGACCCGCATCATTCGTCCTCGAGTTATATAGGGTTTCGGTTCACTTCTGCTCTAGTTTTGGGTAAGCACTGAAATAATGTATAGTTGTAAGACCGACATTTTAACTCAGTCGGTAATGTGTTTGCCTACTAAGCAAGAGGTGCTGGGTTTAAGAAAGCTATACATTTTACTATTAACTAATGTTATTTCGGAGGCGTAGTTAGCTAGCGTCTAGTTTCATGTCAAGCTAAACCATCGAAGATTGGGGATCTCGAGGTTCGAATCACAGTTGGGTGAACTGAGGGTAGTTTTCACTCTACCTCTACGCAAATGCGGGTTCAAACTTTCTAATTCCTGATTCATTAGTGTAATTAGTACTTAAGCGCATAACCCTAACAGGTAGTAAGACGCGGTGCTAAAATGTGTCAAGTTCGAGTGATCTATAAATAATATGTGCGCCAGATCACGTTTGAATTTACATTTTAGAAACAGGTTATGGGAAGGTCGGGGTTTGATCTAGCAGAACGTTATTTTAGGGGGTAAAATTTCATAAATCGTTTTCCACTACCAAATCTGGATAATTGAGATACATTCCCTTAGTAAATATATTTTATTCAGACTCGATTCTTTCTTGTGTTAAATATTAGAGATGTAGAACGATAGGAAGCTGTGTGTGTGTGTGTGTGTGTAAGTGGACATTATAAGTTTTAATAAATATTCAGGGTAAACTAAACAAATCCACGCCATAGTACTCAATATTATAGATTCCTTCATCAGCATCGAGCGTATTTAGGGAGTTTTCTAAATGACTTTCCACTCTCCCTCCATGCAAATGTGGGCACACTTCCTCTAATTTTGGCTTGCGGTTTAGGTGGCTAGCTTTTTTTGTGAATGCTATTTATTATGTCAACAAAATATAGTTTCAAACATTAAATGATATATAATATTTTATTTAATAATACTAATGAATTTTTGTAAAAGTTATATATTATTTCATCAAAATATAACCGTGAACATTAAATTTCTTTGTTGTTTAAGTGGCGTATTTGTTTTGTGTAAATGCTATGTATTATGTCAACAAAATATAGTTTCGAGCATTAAATGATATTTAAAATTGTACTTCATATTAATTATGAATTTTTGTAAAAGTTATATATAGTAATTCATCAAAATATAGTTGCGAACATTAAATGATATTTAAAATCGTATTTAATAAAACTGTTGTTTCTAAAATAATTTTCCTCGTTGGCGTAGTTAACTGATGCGCTTGTTTCGTGTAGTGGCATACGGTCAAGGACGGGGGAAGTTCGAGGTTCGAATCTCTGTAGGGTAAACTAGGGGTGTTTTCCTCTCTACCTCTACGAAAATGTGGATTCAACCTTCCCAATTCCTAATCCGGTTGGACTCTCAGATCGACCGTATCACTTCTGGTTACCCGCTTGGTCTTCACACAAGTGTAGGTACATTTTATATCTTCCTCTGTACTCTTATTACTTATGAATTTATGTAGTTATATATAACCTCGTTAAAATATAGTTGCGAACATTAAATAATATTTAAAATTGTATGTATTAAATCGGTTGTTTATTAAATAATTTACCTCTATGGCATAGATGACTGACGTGCCTGTTTCGTGTAGTGGCAGACGGTCGAGGACGATGGAGATTGAGGTTCGAACCTGGTCGGGTGAACTGTGGTGGTTTTTCCACCCTCGCTCCTCCCCACAAATGTGTGTGTAACCAACCCAATTCCTACTCCATTAGCATAAATAGTACTTAAGCGTATTATAACCCGAATGGTTAATAAGACGCGGTGCTAAAAAGAGTAATATATAGCAAACTGGCCTACACTAAAGGACAAAGTGGTAATCACTGTTTCGGTGGCCGCATGATCTAACGCTCTACTCTCGCATTAGGCAATAGACTGTTGATGACGGAGAGATTGAGGTTAAAATCTCGGCCGGGTGTACTGAGGAAGGTAGTTTTATCCCATACCTGCACTTGGAAGGTTTTATTTTGACTATTTTGTCTATGATTTCACCCTCTCATAGTTAAATAGGTACAGTAACACTAATATTTTATACTTCGGTGGTCATGGTGCTACAAGTCGTCAGGATCGCATTAGATTAAATTGACGAGGGAATAAGTGTAGTAAATCCCAAACTGGTGGAAAAAAACACAGTGGAAAAACAACTGTTTATATGTAGATTCCAATTTTTATACAAAGAGACTTTTAGAAAATACAAACTTTTTTCAGCAATCATTTATAAAATAATAATACAGTATCGGTGATATTTTATAGGTACTAATAGTATATCAAAATGGGTTGCTACAGATCACTTGTCTTGACGTATGAATACGTGAAATTAGCTAGAGAGGCTTTTCTAGTTGTTCCTTTGAAAATGGGACTGTCGTTCGGTGAGACAGTGCTCAGCTGTCATGTTGATCTCTAGGTTTCGGTTCGAATCTCATTGGGGTGCAGTGGGAATAAATCTCAATATTGAAATTTTTAATCTTGTTTTCTCTCTTGCGTGCCGGGCCACCCATCTGAGGTATCTGCATATTTATATTAATGGAACATGAATCTATAATAAAAAAAGGAAGTGTTTGTGTGGTTGTTTAGTTGTGTGCGATGCCCATCCAAAGATACGGCACACAGAGATCTGAAATTTTTAACATAGGTGTATGGGAGGGGTCTGAATGCACCTTGAACCCGGATTTTTAAATAGTTTTTAATTAGGCTATTTTTTAACACAATGCCACAGTGGGTCACGGGCAAAGCCGTGTGGGATTACTATTTATGAATAATTTAAAAGGTGGGTGTGCCCTCATTTACGTGAAGGTAGATAATGCAACCATTTGAAAAAACCCATTAATTTCTTCGACCATATTTGAACCCCATCACTGGCAAAAAAAGACTAGCTCCTAGGGTAGCAAACTACGGTCACAATGCATTTAATACATGCATCGATGGTCACACAGTCAAGGGCGTCACTATATGGCCAATAACAGAGTGAATGACGTTTGATTTTCTCACCCCAAGCAAATGCGGGTACACATTCTACCTGGTCTAGAAAATTTGGTCACCCAGCAAAGCCCCTTCGAAAATGGTGGGGTGCAGGAAGTACGACCGTTCTAACAGGCATTAGCCGTGCTAAAGATATCGAGGTTCCAATCCCGGTGTGTACGCCGTCTAAATGTCAGGCTCATCTAATTCTGGTGTGGGCATAAATCGATTCCCCGCCGTGTAAACTGTAGGTATTTCTCCCTCCGGAACATTTTCTTAATCATCCTTACCGCACGTTTGGCCAGAAAGGGTACGTGTCACTCATATAGCTATGGCGGGGGAAATCATAGGTTCGAATCTCGCTAGGGTGAACTGGGTTTTTTTTACTCTCCTTCACTCCACGTGAACTCTGGAACATTACTACCTTACTCCTCCAGTCCATGACGGATACCTACATCCGCACATGTCGACGGACGATACCAAACAACCAATTTTAGTAGACTTTTGGGATGGGGGATAGCGACCCCTAACTGAGACTTTCGAGGCCCCTGATTGTGCATAATAAGAGCTGTGTCAATGCTCTCTAGTTGCTAAAAAAAACATTACCACATAGGGGTTGCGACATTGCGATAACTAGTTGCGATATCACCAGGAAAAAACCCATTACCACATAGGGGGTTGCGATATTGCGATGACGACACCGGGAAAAACCAAGCAGCCTTGGGGGGTTCATGACTCTTCAACAAGGTTGTTGTCACTCTCTTTTGAATTTTGTAACACGTTTGCGACATCTGACGACCTCACAAAGAGTGGAGTATGTCGAAGTGAGGGAATGGGGAGGGGGTGAAGTGAAAGGCACTTCAACAGAGTCTTGCGAGAGGGAGAAGTCAGTGTAATTTAGTTCGTTCTGTGCTTTGGTGTTGTAAGGAGGGTGGGGAGTGAAGGAAAAGTGAAAGGAGCCTTAAGGACGTGATACGCTTTCAGCTGCTCAGTGGTCACACTCTTAGCTAAACGGCCGGGCAGAGAAGATGCTCCTAGTGCTCACTAGAGATGCGAAGGGAGGAGCGTCCGCCGTCGTGGACTGCACGCCAATAAATAAATAAATAAACTCCCACGTCCCGTCCAAATCCTACGACAATAAACTCCCCCACACCAATAAATAAACTCCAACGCCCGTCCGAATCCTAAACAGACATAAATATCCAATGAGAAAAGTAAAAAAGCAATGAGCATACATAAATAACCATTGAGCACACATAAAAAAAGCAATGAACACAATTAAAAAACAAATGAGACAAGATTAAACAAGTTTTGAACACTAGAAAGGGGGTCAGGATCAGGGGAGGGTGTCAGGAGCAGCGAAGGGGGAGTGGCGGTGGGAAAGTCAACAACCAATCACAGGCCAGTGCTAAAAATAACAGCCTTTCAGAGCAGTGGGACGACAGGGCATACCAGCTACTGATGCCTTAGAGTAGACCCTTAACACGTTAACCTAATCATCAAATATGCGTATAGCCTGAGTGGGTAGTAAGATAGGGTGCTAACTTTTTTTAATATTCAATTTTTTTTTCATTTAATTCTAAACCCAAACGTGTAGTAAGACGTGGTGCTAAGAAAATTTAATGCTAAATTATTAAGGGATAATATACTTGTTATCAATATACAGTGCATGATGGGTTAAGCCGCACGTTCGAATATAAAGGCTACTCTAGATACCAATGTTTGTCTACGCGGCCCTGGTAAATAAATTCTTAGCCCATTTACGCACAAGGGAACAATACAATATCCTCTCCAGATAAAGAGTTCAGTAGCCGGATAGAAACTACATGCCCAGCCCTAATTCGCGGCTACGCGCGATGATTGGTCAGTTACTGGGGGACGTGCTTGGTGAGCTAAACTGGCAGTGTTGCGGATTCTGGTACTTAAGGTGGGTTTACATAAGCCACGCAAATAAGGCTGGGTTTATAACTATGCACAGCGCATGACTAATTGTAAATAGTATATAGCGTACAGTTCATTATTATAGTTATTTTCGTCTGTATCCAGTACTGGCATTTAATAGGTAATATCCTCGCCTTGCATTCTCATTGGCTGATATGCCTCAAGACCAATAATTATCAATACTACAATCCATGCATAACGTATAAAAAGTTACAGTTAAATCAATTTATACATTTTTAACTATTCACTAAGTGTCGAGTAGAAACTCTATCATTAATAATAATGTATTTGAACTTTGCATACTATAGAATCTCAGCCCATTGGCTTAATAAGTCAATGCTCTTACCACTGAGATATCAAGGATTCATCCGGTGCCCAAATGCATTATTCACCCTAACGAAACTATGTAAGTTAATGATTTTCGCAAGTCCCCAAGAAAGAAGTTGAAGATTTTTGTAAAGTGTTAAATATTTGTTAAGATGATTTTTTTAAGTTTTTTGTAAAAGACTATGTTATAATATTTAATAGAGGCATTCCAAATATATTTAACACGTGTGTTTTATTGTACTGCACGTTTAGATTTTACTTATTCCATACCTTTATTTAAATCCTATCCTTTTTGATTATTTTTTTCAAACAGTTACAGTACCTAATAAGTAGACATATTAGAAAACAAAATTATGTCTTGTTTTACCTTTTATATAATCACAATAAATATGTACGAAATAAATAACACAACGCTACATTTTTTTAAAAAAAGTGTCAGTTTCTTAATAATAAGATTACGTGGTAACATAAGGGTCAAGTGGATCGGGGAGTTAGAGGGGGCGAAATATTTTACGCATGGGGAGGAGAGGGGGAAGGGCAACCAAACCAAAATCCACCACTGCAACTTGCTTAAGGGGGGGTTCACATTATTCAAATACATAGGCAAAGCAATTCAGTAGATTACTTTTCTCAAGCTGTCTTATCTGATGAAAACAACCATGTAGGAAAAAACTAACTTTAGTACACTGGACCTGGATTCAAACTCCGATATCCTCATCAGTGTTAGTCCAGTCTATTACGAGAGTGACACCTTAAATCATTTGACCACCGAAGCGGGCCATCGGACATTAAAAAATAAAGTAATCATGTACACATTATTTTTCCTTTTAGCTTCTGAACTATTTATTTTAATATAAATATTTCACTTTAGAAAAAAACTTGTGTTTGGTTATTATTATTATTTTTAATTTATCAGATAAGAACTAGTGTTTAGGTTCCCGACCCACTTGTGTAAGACATCTTTCTCAAGGACACTTGAGCCACATGGTAGGTCTCTTAAACCTGTGCACGTGTTCATCTGTTTAGGAGACACTCTCTTAAATAAACAGAGCTTGCTGGGAACCAGAGATGGGAAATAAGGTACACCTCCTCCCCACAAGCAACACTTCCTAAAAATCTCTAGAGCCAGATGAAGTTGGGTTAGAAAAAGGGAGTGAAAGGAGTGTTTAAAAAAAATTATATATATAAAGAGAGAGAGTTGGTTATGACTAATGAGCCTAATATAATATGTGATATGTGTGGATTCATATATAGAATAGGATTGGGTTAATTCGAAAAATTGGGTAATTCGAACCCACCACGATTCTACATGAAACTACTACTAAATCAACGGTAAAACAATAACATTTAATTCGAATTTTAGAAGGAAATCTTGGATAATTCGAATCACATACATTGTTAATTTTTCATAGAGTTTGTACTAATTTCACACCTAAATAAATGATCTTTGTTGAATCACTAGATAGAGTTATTGACGCGTAGTTAAAGAGAACGCGGGGAATTATTCACCGGCAGTGAGTGGGTTTCCTAGAATAGGGGATGTATTGGCTCGTCTTTCATCGCTTCTGTGTGACGATGTAATCACGTGAAACCCTGATTAACTAATTTAAGTCTGCAATCATTTTCGTAAGTCAGTTTTACCAAATTTTTATATTTTGTCTTTGAATTTTTTCTTAATATATGTGTTTATTATGTATGTATGTTTTATATAATATATATCATATGTGTGTGTTAAATGTATTATATTTTGAGGTTATTTATTTATTTTATATCTGCTGCTTAGATACCCATAAAAATGGTTAGTTTGAATTTTTGATATCTAGAATTTTTCTAAATATCCATTGGACTTCGAATTAAAAAAGTTATATTGAATAAATATTAGCACCACATCTTATGACCCGTTTAGGCTATGCATTAATGTACTAATTACGCTACTGCAGGGGTTCCCAAACTGTGCATCGCGATGCCGTGGGGCGTCGCCAGTCTTAGTCCTGGGTGTCACGTAGGGTTGAACTGGGCCCTCCAAAAGGGTGGAGACCTTGGATTACAGAGGGTGCAAAGTATTATTACGAACCCAAAAATGTTTATCTTTTTACTATAAAATAACTATGAGAGTGCTGGTAGGACCCATTAATATTGATTAATAATAAATAATAGTTGTTATTGCAAGGACTTATAAAATAAAATTATTTTTCTTTTCCTTGAGTGACTCAAGGCATTGTTGAATATTCTGTATTTCATGTTATTTTTAGTAAATATATTATAAGGAAACATTCATGGGATAGGTGAATTTTACTTCACAAAACATCTAACATTTAAGGAACAAAGTGTGAAAGATTTTATACTATATCCGTGGCAAGGATCCTCGAACTATTTGGATACAGCCTGTCTCAACAACATCCATCCTGAGCAAACTGGTTTTATCTATGAGAAAAGGAAGGGTAGATATCACCCCCCCTCCCCCAATCCCCTCAACTAAACCTGACTCGTATCAGCGCCGAATACAAGTATCTTCAAACCAACACACCCTCCCATTTCAAAATAAAACTTCATTTTTCCACCAAATTTCTAAATTATTAAATGAATTTATCTTTACACATCCAAATTATAATAAGGGAAAGATGGTGTCATAGGTCCCATATAAAATATAAAAGTACGTTTGATGTTATTACTAGTCCAAATAAGTTCGTTATAGAAATTAGAATTGGTTAAGTGTGTGTGAGAGAGAGAACGTTTTGATCAAAACTTATTCCAGGGAGGGGAATGTATTACTACCTCAGTAAGGTTTTGTGGGTACGAACTTGAAGGCCTATGAAAGACTCTCCTTACTAACATAACTTCGTAACTAGACAGTTTTTGTTGTCTGGTAACTTAAGTGTTCTTAATTCTTACCACAGTAACGAAAAATTTCGCAGGAGCCAAAAAATTGTACAATTATAAAATGAACACCAAACGCTATCACTCAAGGCTCGAAAAGAACTAAAAAGCTGATTTCCACCAATCCAATTGCAGCCAAGCGACACGGCCAAATGGATCACCGAAGAGGTGCTCCTTCTCTCCCCATGTCAGCGGGCGCCAATCCCCCCCTTGTTGCTGAACATCCTCCACCCCCTAAATATGTACTCACTTAAATTTAATTTCACCTTCACGGTTCCACCTTGTCTTAACTATTCGAATCTTATTTAAAATTTAAATTTCTTATTTTAATCATTGCGATTTTTTTTCTCGCCATAAGGGAGGGGGATTCTGGGCTGAGGGCGCAAATTTGAGAAACTTGAGGGCGCACCGACCCGAGGAACTATGAGCCGATGGGCCAGCGGGACAATCCAAGCCTGTTGTCATGGCTACAAGGAAAAATTAAAAACTATAATGTCTAGTTTCAATTTTAAATGTTAGTGAAAAGATAAACTTAAATCATAAAATAATGAACAAACTCTACACATGAAATCATGTACAATAAATATATGTCTACTTTAATTTATTTTTATTCAGTTCTGTAATTTTGTTCTAATTTTGTATTTTTACGTTTACAAGCTGTAAATGTAAATTAAAAATTGTTTAATGCCAACAAATAAATTTGAGGAATTTTTTTAAAATTATTAGGTACAATGACGTCACAAGTAAAATCTTATATGCGAAGGGCGGCATGGTCTCAAAAAGTTTGGGAACTCCTGCGCTAATAGGTTAAAGTTGAATTTTAGTGAAGGGTGAGTGCGTGAAGGGAGAGTGGAAAAAGATTTAGGGAAAACCACCCTCAGCGCACCCGACTGGGATCGAGCTCTGATCTCCCCATCTTAGGCAGTCTACTCTAACACGAGAGTAGCGCTTTAAATCATGCATCCACAGAAGCGGGTAGTTATTACTGGTAGTCTTCGTCTAGATTCAATATTACTCATCACCAAAATATTAGCGTAATACATAGAAGGAAATGTAAGACCAGAATTTTTCAGTATTTAAAGCAACAATCTTCTTTTGATCTGGTAAATTTTCCAAAAACAGAAAATGTTCCATCCCAGCACAGTCTACCTAAGAGATGCGGTTGGGCTGAAAAAAAACCACTTTATTACACTTCTCTGACCCACCCTGCTTTTAAAAACAAAAATAAACAAATTATAACATATATTTGCTTAATGAAAAAGAACTTCCCAAGCTTTTAAAGTTAAAAGGAATTATCTATGGAATCTTCGTAAATCACTTTTCACCCTTCTACGTCCACTTGGACTACATTAGAAAATGACTCTCCTATACATTAGCGAAGCAAAAAAAAAGTTGTTAGTGATTTAGGTTAAAGGTTGAACTACCTCCTTAAAACACTATTTATGAACCCACATCGATGGCCTCATGGTCTAACGCACTACTCTCGCAGTAGACTAGACTGCCAATGAAGGAGAGATTGAAGTTCGAATCTTGGTCTGGTGTACTGAGGTTGGTTTTCCTAAAATAGTTTTCCACTCTTCCTCCACAAAAATGGGGCTACACTTCCTATAAATGTAAATTTCATAATTCATAAAATCATTGGTGTAATTAGTACATAAGCGTATAATCCGAACGCGTAGTAAGACGCGGTTCTAAAAATATATTTGTGATTTATCAGATAGTGAATTAAGGTGAGATGGAAGACTAGTCTTACTGTGAATTTACACGTTCACCGATAAACAAAAGCAGAACTTAAATGTAGTCACGTGACGAGCTCTAAAACTAATCATAAGAAATCAGCACGAACTGTTTTGCCTTTCTGCCCTAGTATTATTATAATTAGCACCGCGTCTTACTACCCGTTCGGGTTATACTCACTTACGCTAATGTGTAATGGTAGGGTGATTATGAGATGAAATGGAGGACCTACAGTTTAACGTGAGATCCGAGCCACGGTGGAGGTCTGGCATTCCCCACATTCACAAGTTGTGGTTAATACACGTCTTGTCAGAGTTGAAGGAAGGTTTGGGCAATCAGATAAATCTGTGCCGGGACCGAGGATTGAACCCTTTACCCCCAGCACAGAAGTCCGACACCTTACCCCTAGACCGCCAGCTCACCAGTTGCTAGATGAATGAAACCTTGCCTTCCTTTTCATCCAACCTTAAAATGTTCTCTCAAGCCCTCGGAAGATGAAGAGATTCAGGAAACCGAACTATTTTCCATAGAGGTCAACGTTTGTTTACATCGTTTGGCACCTAATATGAAGTTACTTAAGTGGCGCTGCATTCCTTTCGTCCCTCTGGGATGGATCCTGTCACTTGAAGAGCGTTTCCAAGAAGATTCCTTCAAGACCTGTGCATTGATCCCACGTTCTCTATTCCGGTGACGTCCTTCTTGAATGCCTTATCTCAGCCATATTTCAAACAGTTCCTCCTCCTCCTCCACAAAGGATGGGTAGAGAAATAGAGAGAAGGAGAAGAGGTTTGATACTCTGTTAATGTCAAGAAAGGTATTATAAATAAATCAAACAAGTGCCAGAGATATAGAGCTCCCCCCCCTTTTTTTTTCTCTCTCACAAAAATAAACAATAAATTGGTAAATGTCCGGTTCTGAAGATTTTTTTTTAGTTTATGTCAAATCCATTTTAAAAAAGTAGTTATTTTTATTTTTTGTTAATGTTATTAAAAAAATTAATACTTGTTTAAAAATATTAAAATATTATTATTTTTTATTTAGGGTATTTACTCTGTGATCTAATGGAACTCGAGCTAATGTCCGTATGTTAGAAATTTTACCCCCCAAAAAATTTTCTTTTGACAAAATAAATCAATTATTGCTCAAGTAGATTATTTATGAATGTGGGGAATGCCAGGCTTCCACCGTGGTTCTTATCCCACGTTAAACTGTAGGTCCTCCATTTCATCTCACAATCACCCTACCATTACACATTAGCGTAATTCCGTATAACCCGAGCGGGTAGTAAGACGCGGTGATGATGATAATAATAATAATAATAGATATATTTAATTTAAATATTTTACACAGTTTAATCTAAACAGTCATGGAATATTTTGCCATTATTATCACACCATTTGTCCAAAAAATGACGTGAACTGGTAAAACCAACAGTTATTGAATAACTGACAAGCCTTGCGGGATTAGACCAGAACTATTTTTCTAGTTTTATTTTGATTTAATTTAAGCACTGCTTCTTACTACCCGTTTGAGTTTTACCCGTATGTACTAATTACATTCATGTGTTATGGCTGAGAGAGTAGGAATTTTGATTATGGGTATCCGCATTTACGTGGAGGTGGGGTGTAAATCTATTTAGAAAAAAAACAACCTCAGTATATCTAACCAGGGTTTGAACACTGATCTAACCGTCATTGGCAGTACAATATATTGCAAGAGTGGCGCCATAGAACAGTGCTATTCAATAAGTGGCTCGTAGGCCACGTCCGGTCTATGCTACGCATATTGGTCCGTGGATTTAAAGTTCGACTATCACTGGAGAGGTGTCGAATAACATACTTTTGCATTTGCCATTGAAAAATCGGCCAAGGATAATTCAAATCACTTCTACCCTCCTTACAGCTGATATTCACAGCATCACTTCTACCCTCCATACAGCTGATGTGCATGGCATCACTTCTACCCTCCATACAGCTGATATTCACAGCATCACTTCTACCCTCCATACAGCTGATATTCACAGCATCACTTCTACCCTCCATACAGCTGATATTCACGGCATCCCTTCTACCCTCCATACAGCTGATGTGCATGGCATCACTTCTACCCTCCATACAGCTAATGTGCATGGCATCACTTCTACCCTCCATACAGCTGATATTCACGGCATCACTTCTACCCTCCGTACAGCTGATATTCACAGCATCACTTCTACCCTCCATACAGCTGATGTGCATAGCATCACTTCTGACTAAGCCAAATAGCCTTGAGTTGCAGATGATTATTAAAAAATGTATTTACAAAAACATATTTAAAAAAGAGATTTTGACACTTTAAGACTATTATTAAAATAACCTAAGAATTTATTATTTTTGTTTCAATGTTTCATCTTTAAAATTTCGCTGAATAAAGTTTAAATACATCTAAATAGGAAAATCTTTATCTATTTGTCGTGACGTCATAGATAGGCAATGTCCGGGTCTACGGATTCATGTGACTCATCCTTTCCACGTATGAACGCTACAAAGTGCAACACCCGTACCTCGCTGAAAAATAAGCGACTATAAAACCGTCTTAGAATCGCTCTTACATGTTTCAAACAAATTTTTCAAAATCAATAACGGACCAGGTATATAACTTTTTTCATTAATGTTTTTTTTTAATATTTCTACTATAATGATTTACGTTTAAATGATTTTGACCTGATTTACTTTTTATTATTTTATTATATTATTTAACTGTATATATATATATATATTTCATCGCGTCTTAATACCCATTTGGGTTAAACGATTATGTACTAATTACGCTAATGGCTCTCGGAATTAGGAAGATTATACCTATAGGAAGCGTACCCGCATTTGCATGAAGGGAGAGTTTAAAACCATTTTGGAAAAACCAACCTCAGTACACCCAACTGAGATTCAAACCTCAATCTCCCCGTCATTGGGGCACTCTGTGAGAGTAGTGCATTGACCATTCGGCCACCGAATCTTTTTTTTTTAAAATTTTAATGTCACTGAAATAGATCAGTAAAATGTGTTACCAAACGTGCTAGGTTTCATTTTCCCCCCCTTCCTTTTAAACTGCAAAAGTATACTCTAATAACGTTCAAAACTACGGCAAGACTGAATTAAATGGCGAATAACCCCGCCTTACACCATTTGTCCACCAAAGTGTTTTTTTCCCTCTAGTTCTAGTCTCTATATAGCTTAACACACTTTTGAATATTATAGATGAACCATTGTGGTTAGTTAAATTGCTTGCCCTTCATAATTTAACCTGTGTGGTTGTATCTCAATATTAACGAAGTAAAATGAATGGGGAAAAAGGGGGGATGGGGTTATTAGCTAGTGGTATCTTATGCATTAAGAAGGAGGCTAGTACATTTTAAAATTACTCTATTATAATTATGTTTATTTAATCGAATTAATGCTAATTATAACCTATGTTGATTTTTACATAAAGAAGAAAGTTTAGAAATACGTTTTATATATAAATACGAACGTATGCTTTGCTTATATACATACACGTATGTCTATATATAATTATATATATAGTATGTTTTTATAGATGTTATATAATATAATAGTATTTAGCAAAGGTTATCTCTAATTTCTGGGGAGTAAATGGGGGGGCGGGGTTTCACTAGAATATAATACCATACCTCTAGCCAATAAAGGTGTTTATACGTATACATGGACCCCCCTCATAGAGAGGGCCCATCAAATTTTAGGAGAATCTGTACCCTCCATACCACCCCCTTTTCTACGTTCTTAGTATTTAGGTCTGCAAGGTTATGTAATAAAATGGTCAAAAAGTATATTTTAAGTTATGACATCGTAAAACCTCCAAAATATGAAAATGATACCCAAAAACCTCGTTAAAGAAAAAAGAATCTTATTACCATAAAAAGTGTGTGCTTTCTCGTAACATTTTAATGTGAATCTGGCGACGTGTGACGTAATGACTCCATCAACGTTGGATGGTTGGTCGGTCTGCAAGCCACGTACGAACCAGCGGTAGAATAGTGACTGCCACTACCCACTAACACCAAGTCCAGAGAGACGTGGGTTGGGGGTTCGGTTGGGACGGGGGGTAGGCGTGCTGGAGTAACCACCTAGCACACGGACCATAAACCATGTTATGGCCCATGACACACCAGACCCACTAGGAAAGCTTTTTCAGACAAGAACAGAATGAGAATCGAGAATTATTATTGTTCACGTTGGTTGGTTCATTTCCCCCCCCCCCCCCCCC